>CM046442.1:121283112-121453112 GCA_025506515.1 Flaveria trinervia | reverse complement strand
ATATAAATAACCTGTATCTGCATAACCAACTAAACCTTCTTTTGAATCATTAGGAAAAAACAAGCCTAAATCAATAGTTCCTTGTAGATATCTAAAAATATGATGATCCCATTCTAATGTCTTTTTGTAGGAGATGAACTAAACCTTGCCAACAAATTTACAGTAAAGGAAATGTTCGGCCTTGTACAGTTAGTAAGATACATAAGAGCTCCAATCACATTAAGGAATGGTACCTATAGACCAAAAATTTCTTCATTTTCTTCACAAGGTTTTTCATTTCAAAGTCTTTCATTTCAAAGTCTTTCATTAAGGAATTTGCCTTGTTGTTATAACTTGATTGATGCACAAGTATCGCATTATGCATATGCACAATTTGTAAACCAAGATAATATTTGGTTTTCCCAAGTTCTTTCATTTCAAAATCATTCTTTAGAACAATAATCGTTTCATGAATTTCCTTTTGCGTCCCAATTATATTCAAATTATCAACATATACGGTTATGATCACATATGCCGATACTGTTTTCTTAATAAAGACGAATGCACGAATAAGGTTATTTGTGTATCTTACTAGTAAAATAATCACTCAAACGATTGTACCACATCCTTCTAGACTGTTTCAACCCATATAAGGACCTTTGTAATTTGATTGAATACATTTCCTTAGGTTTTGAACACACTTCAGGGATTTTAAATCCTTCAGGAATTTTCATATAAATATCATTATCAAGTGGTCGATACAAGTAAGCTGTAACAACATCCATAAGACGCATATCTAAATTTTTAGATACTGCTAAGCTGATTAAATATCTAAAGGTTATTGCATCCATACAGAATAATATGTTTCCTCATAGTTAATTCCCGACCTTTGAGAAAAACCTTAAGCTACTAGTCTAGTTTTATTGTAACTTCATTTTTCTCATTTCCTTTTCGCATAAAACCCATTTGTACCCAACAGGCTTTACATGCGTATGTGTTATAACAATGGGTCCAAAAACCTTTCGTTTGTTAAGTGAAATTAGTTTAGCTTGCATGGCATCTTTCCATTTATCCCAATCATGTCGATTTTGACAATCATTTACAAATTTTGGTTCAGGAGCATCATCTCCGCTCATAATAACACTTGCTATAGAATAAGAAAATACATCATCAATATTTTCCATTTCATCTCGATTCCATAATGTATGCATATGACCATAGTTGATTGACATCTCTTTGTTCACTTCCTTCTTAGAGAAAGTTTGGACACTTAGTGTTTTATCACTATTATTTTCTTTAAGATTATTTTTCTTTTCAGATATTTTCTTTTTTCGAGGATTTTTATCTTTTAATCCAATCGGTCTTCCACGTTTCAAACATTTCTGGGATTCATGAGCCATATTTTTATCTATTTCCTTATTTGGAATCTCAACTCGAGCTCGAGCATTTGTAGTTGGTATATAAGATTTAATTACTCTTTTTGTATCAGTAAATGATTCAGGCAATTGATTTGCAATTTCTTATAAATGTATTATCTTTTGAACTTCTGTATCACATTGTTTTTTTCTTGGATCAAAATGCAATAAAGAAGGCTCAGACCATGACATATCATTTTGTTATTTTTTCTTTTCTCCCCCTAATGCTGGGAAATTTTCCTCATTAAAGTGACAATTAGCAAAACGTGTCGTAAATACATCACCTGTTAAAGGCTCAAGATATCTTATAATGGAAGTTGTTTCATATCCAACATATATTCCCAATCTTCTTTGAAGACTCATTTTTGTGCATTGAGGTGGTGCAATAGGAACATACACCGCACATCCAAAAATTCTAAGGTGGGAAATATTTGACTCATGGCTAGAAACAAGTTGTAAAGGAGAGTATTTATGATTTTCAGTTGGTCTTATACTAATTAATGATCCAGCATGTCAAATTTCATGACCCCAAATAGATGCAGGAAGTCTTGTTCTCATAATTAATGGTCTAGCTATTAATTACATATGTTTGATTAACGACTCAGCTAAACCATTTTGTGTATGTACATGAGCAATAGGGTGTTCAACAACAATTCCAACAGACATGCAGTAATCACTAAAAGCATTGATGTAAATTCATCTGCATTATCAAGTCTCACTCTATTAATTGTATAATCAGGGAAATGTGCTCATAATTTAATAATTTGAGCAAGGAATTTAGAAATGCTATATTCTGAGTTGATAATAAAGAGATATGAGACCATCTGCTTGATGCATCTATTAAAACCATAAAGTATTCAAATGGTCCACATGATGGATGGATTGATCCATATATATCACCTTGAATTATTTCAAGAAACATATGTAATTCCTTTTCAACTTTCAATAGTGAAGGTCTAGTAATTAGCTTCCCAAGAGAGCAAGATGTACATGAAGGTATTCTACTTGATTGTGAAATCTTTTTGATCTTTCAATGGATGTCCATGTGTATGTTCAGTTATCCTTTTCATCATTGTAGATCCAGGATGGCCTAATCTATCATGCCATAACTTCAATATCTCAAGATCACAAAAGTTCTCTTTAATTGCCATGTGTGCTTATGGCATATTAATATATGTGTAATGCAAACCAGAATGGAGCATTGGCAGTTTTTTTAATATGTGAATTTTGCTCATGATATTCAAATATTTTTCATTTTCAACGGTCATTGACCGAGTATCATATCCATTATGATAAATGTTTTTGAAACTTAATAAGTTTCTCATTGATCTTGGGGAAAAATAAAGCATTTTCTATTAAAAGCTTTGCACCATTTGGTAATACTAATTTAGCCTTTCCAACTCCTTCTATCAAGTTTGTAGGACCTGATATTGTATCAATGGTTCCTTTTGTTGGTTTTATTTCATAATAATATTTCTTGGATCTAAGTATAGTATGCGTAGCTTCACTATCTTCTATACATGTATATCCTTTATTTGTTTGGCCTTGTGCTCCAATGAGAGTCATTTTTTTATATCTTCAAATATAAGGACAAATAATAAGCATATAATAAGTTTTTTTCCAACAAAAACTTCATTCATATAATTAATACAATACATGAAAAGAAAAATAATTAAACATAACTAAAAGGTACTTAAACAAGAGAATTACATAATTGTTGCATACAATTATTATAATCTAGCACATATCTTTCAAAGTTCCTAATCACCGATAAAATCTGAGGTATTTAGCTCAATGTTGATGTCCTCAAATTTATCCACATGGTTCACTTCTTTCTCTTTTCCTTTAAGGATGCTTGATATAGTTCACATGGATGTGGAGCAGTGCGACAAGCTTTTGACCAATGGTTTGTACTACCACATCAATAACATGAACTAGCATAATTTTGAGAAGTACCAACTTCATTTTTAAACTTGTTTTCGTGGTTGAAATTGGTAGTTCGTTGTCCATGACCACGACCACGGCCACGACCATGAGAATTACCTCAGTAATTGTTGTTCCATTTTTAAGGTTGATTACATTCATTAAAATGAATTTTATCAAAATACCCATGACCACAGCCTCGCACACGACCTTGTTCCCATTTACGTCCAGATTTTTTGTTATCATTACTATCAATAGCATTGACTTTTGGGATTGCTAGTAAACTAGTAGGGCAAGCTTAATGATTTTTCATTAATAGCTTATTGTTTTTCTCATATTCGGTGCATGAAATGTGGATAGAGTTTTCTCTAGCATATCATCCTTGGTAACTATATGCCCATAAAATCGAAGAGTTGAGCATATTCTGAATACAGCAGAGACGTACTCATTCACTTTTTTAAAGTCTTGAAACCTTGGTTTGTCCCATTTATCTCTAGCAGCAGGAAGTAAAACTTTCTTTTGATGATCAAACCTGCTTTGTAAGTCTTTCCATAAATCATATAGATCATCACAATTTCAATATTCAAATTGAAACATTTCAACAATGTGTTCATGTAAAAAGACATCACCCTTAACTTTATCTTGTTCTGAGTAAGTATTCCCCTCTTGTATAGTCTCTAATACACGCATAGACTTAAGGTGTCTTTTTACATGAGTCGTCCATGACATATAGTTTTCTCCAATGATATTTAGTGTTAGAAATTCAATTTTTGCAATGTTTTACATTTTTTGCTAAACAAGGATTAAGCAAATAAAAAGATAATTATTAGAATCCATATATATCAATAAACATTGCGATACAATAGAGCGGTAAAGCTATAAACATATAAAAAATAAGAAAAGTTTAAATTTTTCAGGTGGGAGTTGATCAATGAGAATAAGATTTAAAATAATCATTATAGTAGGCAACATCAAAACCGGGTGGATCATCTGTAACACCCGACCCCTCGCATCAACAATATTATCCGCTTTGCCCACGAGGAGCTCACGAATTTGCTTTTGGTTGCCCGGGTGAAAACTTCCCAAGGAGGTCACCCATCCCTGAATTGCTCCCACCTGAGCACACTTAACTGTGGAGTTCTCCTCTCATCCACAGCCAATACGCCCAAAACGCGTTGTTGATGTTAGAGGCCGGACATTCCTTATGAACCAGGAATCTCTCCTGTCCACGACCAATGTGAGATATGTGTAGGGTGTCACAAACACCCCCTGTTTGGACTCATCGTCCTCGATGAGCCGAGAATTCACCATCCTTGGTGAGGTATGTCTGACACCCCGAATGACACAAGAGTGGCTTTGACACTATTCTGTAACACCCGACCCCTCGCATCAACAGTCGTTAATCTTAACTTTATTCACCTAAGACACCATATCGTAGGTTGAATCATGAAGGAAACGTTGGAGTAATCTTATCTTCTTATTGTTATCTTAAGTGCACTTTATAGCACGTGAGTTTTCAATGTGAGTTCTCCATGCCCCCTTTTTACTTTATTTCACACCTTTTGGGGTGAAACATGTTGATCTTATAAAATTACACTTGTAAACATCTTGCTACTTGTAATGCACTTGCAATTCATACTTTTATTTGTCATGGTTATTTGTGTTATTGTAAGTCTTATATGAGATACATATTTTGTTTACAATCATTAACTATTGCTAGCCTAGTGATGTCTTAGTTCTTTGGGCCTGACAAGCCTATTTGCCGCTAAAGCCGATGTATTGTTGGTTCCTGATTACGTATGCTTGTTCATCATGAGAACCAAGTACACTTAGCCAATCTTATAAACTTGTAATCAAGTCGAGGTTTGGTTGTAACATTATGTGTTCTATAAACTTGCTAACTCATAACCATCGACATGAATTGTTACTTGTAAACCTATATATATATATATATGTATATATATATGTATATATATGTATATATATATGTATATATATGTATATATATATATATATGTATATATGTATATATATATATATGCATGTGTTTAACCCATGGGAACTCACCAACTTTATAGTTGACCCTTTATTTTTTAACATGTTTCAGATTTACTACTTGAGGTTTCTCTTCGTGCTCATATAAGACTTGGACCTAGTTTAACTAATATGTTATTTCTTTGTTTGAAGCTTTTGTATTGTATGGACTTATTTGTCTTGTAATGTTTAATGATTAATGATATTTAATATTATTTTAACTTAATTAGTTCCATGTGCTATGAACAATCGTTTCACATTCGTCCGCCCCGATGATTCCGCCGTCGGTCGGGGTGTGACATCATCTTTAAAAAATTGCTTCGGATAAACTTGAGAAAATAAGTAATTTGTTTATAGTAACAAAAATAGATCCGATGATGGTCAACTTATAGTTTAAATTAAAACTGTTTACAACGGCTATTTAATTGTTTACAAGTGTTATATAATCTTTTATAACGGCTATATAACCGTCATATGTGTGTGTATGTATAAAAGCAAGAGACATAAAATTCATGTCATAGGTTATAAGTTAGTAGCAATTAATGTCATAGGTTATAAGTTAGTAAGGTTATAGAACACATATCGTTACAACCAAACCTCGACTTGATTACAAGTATATAAGATTGGCTAAGTGTATTTGGTTCCGATGAGGAACAAGCATACGTCATCAGAAGCCGGCAATACCTCGGCTTTAGCACCAAATAGGCTTGTCAGGCCCAAAGATCTAAGACGTCGCCAGGCTAGCAATAGTAGTAATGATTGTAAATAAACTATGTATCTCATATAATCACTTACAACACATAAATAACCATGACAAAATATAAAGGTGAATTGCAAGTGCTTTACAAGTCTCAAACGTTTATAAGTGTATGATGTATAAGTATCATGTTTCACCCTAAAATAGTATGAAAATGTAAAAAGGGGCAAGGAAACTCACATGAAATAAATAAGATGATAGTAAGAAATTAACGATGCTCCAATGATTCCTTTTTACAAGATACCTAACGTATATATATATTCCAAGATTAAGTTTAAAGGTAAGATTAGCGAATGAACGTGAACTAGGGTTTCAATTGGAAATTTGGGGGTTTAATTAATTAAGAAAAATAATGAATTGTTTTTTGTTTAATAAAGATAAAATAATTCAATTAAGTTTAAGAATATTTTAAAAAATGACTCAACAATTTAGTTATTGATTTAATAAAATTTAAGTATAATATGTGAAAAGAACTAATTAATTTAATAATTAATTATTTAAAGCTTGTTAACGAGAATTAATTAAATACTTATTTAAATGACGTTAAAATTATTTAAAATGATTTTATAACGTTTTGGGCTTTTAAAATGATTTACCATAAAGGTTTTATAATACAAAAAACCAAAAAAATAAGAATAAAGTAAATAAAAGTTAACGAGTAAATTTATTAACTATTTATGATTTAACATGGTTAAATAAATCATTGAATAATTAATTATTTAAATAATCATCTAAATATTCATTTGCATAATTAATTATTTAAATAATCATTGAACCATAATATATTTATAAGATAAATGACTTAGTAATATTTTTTTATAACTTTGTATTCTAAAAAAATATTAATTAAATTTAAGAATTATAAGTGTTTAAACCTTTAAAAATTAACTTGATATTTTCTGAAATATTTTAACTAACAAAATGATTTTTATTGTAATTTATTAATATAATATTACTTTTTTGAATTATAAATTATACAATGATAACTGGTTGGGCTAGAAGCCCGGTTTGAACCTGGGACCTCTTTCATTCTAGGGTGACATGATAACTGGTTGGGCTAGAAGCCCAGATCTGATAAGGTGCCCCTTTAAATTTTTAAAAACATCAATTTTGATTTCCCCCAATTTCACATAAACCCTAGAATCAACATTGATCAAATTGAGGTTTGATTCGATATCATCTACTGAAATAAACATGGGGCTTTGATTCCCCATGTAATTTCGAGTATGTTGATATGCATAACTTATGTGATTTGATACGAATCGATGGAGATGAGCACGAGTGCAGCCGCGATCGTGAAGCATACAAGATTTGATATGAATTGATGATGCCACTCGAATTAATCTCGTGTATAGCTTGGGGAATTGATTTCGAGCAAAAGTCCCTTATCAATTAGGACTCAAAATGCTCGAATGATGGAGAACACATTAGTTGCAGGTCACGGTGGATCTTGGTTCTATTCTCCTGATAATCGTTGTTTTAAACGTAATTGAACACTTCATTGAGTTCTAAATGATTCGATGTACGTTCATGTTCAATTAATTTGATTATTAACTTGACTTGAGAGTTGAAACGGGTGAAACTTGATTTCGATTTCGGTTACACGTTTAAACGTGTTGGAAACCCATGGTTTGTTCGAATTGATGAGGTTCAAGGTTTCGAAACCGACTAAATGATTAAGACGTGGTTTAATTGCATTTTAATCGGGCCTTTTGGGGTGCTTGGTGGTCGCCGGAGGTGGTGGCCGTGATCGGGGGTCAAAGGGGAGAAGGGGATGTGGGTTTTGAATTGTTACACAAATGGTCCCTGCAAATTTTGGTTCTTATTATTTCATGCCTTAAACTTCTATTTAAAGTTTATAAAATTACAAAACAACCCCTTAACTTACTAAATTTAAGTTTTAAATATTTTTAAGTAACTTTATAAAGTGCTACTAATATTATTATTATTAATATTATCATAATTATTATTATAACCTTATAAGTTTATTAAAAGTTATTTTATAACTAAATAATTTTGATAAAACTTTTCCATTTAATTATTTATAGTAAAATAAGTATTCACATTATAATTATATGAAAAGAATTGTTTATAAATCATAAATTATTACACATTATTTAGATAATTAACAAATGTATAATTCACAATATAAATTACAAATTTAATGTATTTGGTCCATTAAAATTCTTACTATAATTTTTATAACAGAACTTAAAGATTGGGTTTTAACTTGGGAATAGAACTTAGTCATCCGATTACAAATTCTAGGCGCATGAACCACTGTTCAGGCGCATGAGTTACACTTAAAAATTTCTAAGGCATTTCCAGGCGCATGAGCCCTATGTAGGCGCATGGACCTTCTGCTCAACATGTTTCCAGGATAGTTTCGAACCCAAACATCAAGCCTATTTGTTCTAAACTTACCATGGCTATTCTAAGCATGAACAACTTAATAACACCTAAGGAACATCATCAAACATGCATAATACATACAGGTATACATACATAAACATAATAAAAACCGTTTAAATACATTTTCAGCCTCAAAGAGTTTAAAACAAGTAAAACCGGGGTCTAGAAACTCACCTAGTGCAAATGTGGGTGTATCTTCCTTCTAACCCGTATGCAAATGAGTTCAAACACCTAGAAACCCACCAAACACACACACACAAACACATAAGCACATAACCAAGACAAAACTCATCATAAACACTTAAAAACTTTGAATTCTTACCTTGAATTCAACCTCTTCTTCTTCTTCTTCAAACCGAGAGTTTCTGCTCCCTCTCTCTCTAGAACCGATGAAATGGCGATGTGAATAGAGGGTGGGCGGCCATGCCCACCTTTACAGCAACTTTTTGTACCAACTTTTATTCTTTTTGTCCTTTTGACACTTTTAACCCTTCAACTTGGGTTAAGTTACATTTCCTACTTTTATTCTTCATTTTTTATCTTTCTTTTAAAAGAAATATCCGGTGTTACAAGTCCACCCCCCTTATTTAGGTTTCGTCCCCGAAACCTGTTATTCCTCAAATAGATAAGGGTAATACTGCCTCATCTCCTCCTTAGTCCCCCATGTAGATTCGGATCCCTTTATGTGCTTCCACTGCACACGCACAAGAGGAACCACTTTATTTCTCAGCCTCTTCTCTTTTCTATCGATGATTACCACTGGTTGCTCCACATAATTGAGTCTTTCTTCTACTTCGATATCCTCTAATGGAACTGTAACATCTTGTAATTTTGGGTTAATTTAGAGTTAGCCTTGTTAAATTCTTGCATGGGCTAATTGTGTTATTCATGAAACTTATGGGTTACTTAAGAATTTTACCTTAATTGCTCCTTTAAATTTGTAAGGTTAATGATTATATAATAATAATGATAATATAATAACAAATTATAAGAGTAATAATAATTATGTTACTAATAACAATAATAATAATAATAATAATAATGATGATGATGATAATAATAATAATAATAATAAGAACTTTAAAGGTGAAATGAAAATCTAAACTTGAAAATGTTTAAGCATTAAACTTAGTTTAAGTTCAAGGGGCCTCTTTGTCAATTTAGAAATTGTGAAAATAAAAGTTGGGGCACGAAATAACAACTTTAAAACTACAAGGACCATTTGTGCAAAACCAAGTTAAACCTTTCCCCCCCCCCCTAAGACGTGTTTCCGGCCAGAAATCCGGCCGAGCTCCGGCGAGCTCCGGCGACGGCCAAACACTCAAAATTATTCATTTTCGAAACCAAAAACCGACCCAAATCGTTTCGCATGCACGTTTCGAACTTAAATACACGATTAAATTGCGTTTAAACATCGGTTTCGACCTTAATCAATCGCATAACCGAAATACATTAAAGCATATGGCCGTTCGAGCATTTACACATCATAATAGTCCAATTAAACTAACCTAAACGGTCATTTATCAATCCATAATCGAATACAACACTCAATTGCACCTGAATCAAACAAAATCATCAAATCCCGTCGACATCTTGCATCGCGACCCGCATTTAGTGGAGCACTATCATCAGGGTTTCAAAACTCGAATTAAACAGAGGGCTTTTCATCTTAGTGATCAATTGAAGCTTTCTATGAAACGAATTTGGGTTTCATCATCGATTGTAACCTGAACGAATCACAACACAGTCGCGACTGTTCTTCGAGTGTTCATCATCGAACCGTGCAAAATTCGGGTAATTGAACGTACATACATGCTCGATTTCTGTTGGGGAACAAAAGCCTTAACATTAATTCGATTAACAACTTTGATTTGGGGGTCAATTTGAATCCAATCGAAATTAGGGTTCTTGGATTTGGGAGTGTTCGGTCGATTAAAGATAAAACAAATTGGAACCGGGTTATACCGCGGCTGAGAGCCTTGGTTCACCGGTTCACACTCCACATTCCAACTTAGAGGTCCCGGGTTCGAACCCGGGCACCCTCAACATATTTTTTTAGGCTTTTTCAGCCTTTAAAAAAAATATTGAAAAAAATTTTCTGAAAATTATAAAAAGTAGTTTTGTAAACTTTATAAATTTTTAAAGTTATTCTACCCTTTTCTACAATTACCTTAACAATTTTCTTATAAAATAAAATTTTAACAAATATTTTTCCTAGTTTAATCATGTAAAAAAATAAACTTTATATAATATTTTCTTTGAAATCATTTAATGATTATTTGGACACTAAGCATTTTATATTTATAGATCAATCATGGCTACTATAGAAAATTATATATTTTATAAGTTAAATTTTACAAATTTGTTATAAAGGCTTTTATTTCTTTAAAATTTTTTACATGATATTTTTTTCTTGAACTAAAACATATATATGATCTCTCTAATCAACGTCATCTAATTAAAATCCTCAAATACCAAATTGCAATCCTAGTCTCGTTTAACCATTAAATATATTATTAAATTGTAACCTTGTGAATAAATATTTGTTTTAGGTGCATTGTGAAAGTCTACGTCGAAGCGTTGTTTATTATTATTCATTTAATCAACAAATATATATTATTTGATCATGTGATTATTCTATACCCCTTTTTCTTATTTTCGCACTTTGGGGTGAAACATGTTAACTTATACAATTGCACTTGTAAACTTATTTGAGACTTGTAAACTTATGGCATTTCACCTTGTAAAGTTGTGGTTAGTTGAACTTTCGTGGTTACCATGTTATGGCGTTATATGTACAATCATTAACTATTGCTAGCCCAGCGAAGTCATAGATCTATGGGCAAGACAAGCCTGCTTTGGTTGATCCAAGTACACTTAGCTGATCGTATAATCTTGTAAACGTTTGAGACTTGTAAAACTTTGTCGAGGTTTGATTGTTGCATTGTTCATAACATCCCTAATCACTTTATTCACTAACTTATGATTTGACTTGCCATCTTTTATATAACCTATGTACTTAAACCTATGGAATGCTCACCAACATCATTGTTGACCTCTTTATTTTTAACATGTTTCAGGAAACGCCCAAGTTTGATTCCTACACATTGAAGCTTACATATCTAGGAATGGACTTAGATTAAGTAGTGAATTAAAGACTTGTTATCTTTTATGTTATTTTGTTTGTTTCTTTGAGACTTAAGCTTGTAATGTTACAATTGAACTTCATGAATAATTTATATTTGGGTTATTAATAGCATTATGTGGCTGTGAACGATCTTAACTCTCACTCCTCGACGTTTCCGCCGTCAAGGTTGGAGTGTGACAGGAACAATCATGTCTTTATCAGCTAAGCACTTTCTCAGATGAGATACATGGAATGTCGGGTGAATTCCACTTAACTCATCTGGTAACTCCAATCTATAGGTCACCTCTCCTACTCGAGCAAGAATTCGGAAAGGGCCTATATACCTTGGGCTCAACTTGCCCCGCTTCCTGAATCGGATAATACCCTTCCAAGGTGAGACCTTCAACATAACCTGGTCACCCACCTGGAACTCAATCGGTCTGCGTCGTTTATCAGCATACGACTTCTGTCTATCTTTGGCTGCCTTCATGAAGGCTTTAATCTTCTCAAGCTTCTCAGTTGTAGCTTCGATTACCTCAACGCTCCCCAATTCCTTCTGACCAATATCACCCCAACAAATGAGTGTTCTGCATCTCCTACCGTATAGCATCTCATATGGTGGCATACCAATGCTCGCATGATAGCTTTTGTTGTATGAGAATTCAGCTAAGGGTAAGTGGTCATCCCAACTTCCCCCAAAATCAATCACACATGCCCGAAGCATGTCTTACAGTGTCTAAATGGTCCTTTCTGACTGACCATCAGTTTGGGGATGATAAGCCATGTTAATATGTAATCTCGTCCCCATGGCATCATGGAATTTCTTCCAAAATTTTAGATGTAAACCGGGTGTCACGATCAGACACAATTGACACCGGCACACCATGACGGGTTACAATTTCCCTATTGAATAGGTCAGCCAACCTCTCAGATGAATATGTCTCGCGGATCGGTAAGAAGTGAGCACTCTTCGTCAAACGGTCAACTATCACCCATATGGCATCATACCCTTTCGGAGTACGTGGAAACTTCGAATGAAATCCATGGTGATGTGCTCCCACTTCTATTCCGGTATATCCAAAGGTTGGATCTTCCCGTACGGCTTCTGATGTTCGGCCTTCACCTGTAAGCAAGTAAGGCACTTACTCACATACCCCACCACATCGTGCTTCATACCCGACCACCAATAATCTTTCTTCATATCTTGATACATTTTCATGGCACCAGGATGAATGGAGTATCGAGTCTTGTGAGCTTCATCCATAATCTTCACTCGTAGATCCCCAAAACGAGGAATCCACACCCGTCCAAATTGGGTTTTAACGCCAAGTGTGTTTTCACCCAATTCCCCAACCAGACCTCTCATTCTTCCAATGTCTTATCTTGAAACTCTTTAACTTGCTTCATCACATCAAAGGTCATGATTAGTTGATAAGCTTTCACTCGAATTGGCCCGAGCCTCTCCTTTCAGCTAAGGGCATCAGCCACCACGTTAAGGAAATGTGTTTAATTAGGATCTTGTATGGTAGACATTGTGCATGGGTGGAAAATTAGCCTTGTAATTCTATTTGGGAAAAGGATGGGATGTGGATAATACTCTTGTCTCACCCAATGACTTTAAAATATACATTGAGGACAATGTAAAATCTAAGTGTGGGGATGAGGGAAAGACTTAAAATGCCCCTAAATTGACTCATTGATGCATGAAAGCTTAAAATTTTCAATGTAAATTGTGAAAGTCTGTTAACCTATGCATAAGCAAGGGTCCTTAGTCATGGTCATCTTACAATAAAAGGAGTGATGTTGGAAATTGATTGGAATGTTAACCGGGGTGACTAGCTAGATAGTGGACTTTTTATGCATGTTGTCACATCCTTAACCTATCCATCATTATTTTTGTGAGAATTGAGCCTATGCATGAGTTTAGAACATCGACAGGTTACTTGCTCATTTTCCTTTCATGTGTGTTTACCAAAATGATTACATTATTCTAGAACTTGCATAAGTGATACGTTTTAAGATCATGAACCAAATTGTTGCACATACATGATTAAGGCATTAGGATGAACCCTTGTTTTATTAGCCTTCTTCAATTGTATTATCCTACCCTAAAATGATCCCCTAGTTGCCACTTTGAGCCCCAACTTTTTCATTTGTTTAAACCCAAATCAATCCATTAGCCTTTTCAAAGCTTTTTAATTTTTAAGCCCATGTGGTGAAATCTGATAAGTATTGCTTGAATTTTAGATATAATATTATTAGAAGCAGTAAAGTGTTTAGATATAATCATTATTCAAAAAAAAGAAAAAAAAAGAAAGGAAAAAAATCAAAGAAAAGAAAAGGAAATAATGGGTCAAAATGACCATAATATCAATGTCATGTTCAGTGATAATAATATTGAATATGGGTCAAGCTTACCCAAATTCACTGTATAGTGGTTATTTATTGTTTAGTATGTTCAATATTCTTATTTTGATTTCATCACTTTTAGCCACTCCAAATTACTTATCCATACCTAAACCCTAAGCCCTACATTACAACCTTTCAAAGCCCTTTTGATGCGTGCACGGTTTGTGTTATTTGAAGGAGTCACGATCATTATGCAAATATGGTAATCATGAATTGTTCTTGGTTGAGAGTACTACACTGATATACTAGCACGCATTTTGCTAGACCAGATACTAAACCGAGAGGAGTGAAACTTGTGAGAGGTGTGATTACATGCATAAGGAGGACTAGAAAGCTATTGGGCTTGGTTAGATAAATCATATTTCAAACAATTAATGTCTTTGCTTACAAAACTATAACTTCATGTATGATATTGTAAGTGGGTATGACTTGGGACCTTAGCTAACAGATGGTGAACACATGGCTGGATAGTATTTGTCTAATGATAGTTGTAGTGTTATAAGCAAGTTTGCTTGGGGGCAAGCAAATGATAAGTGTGGGGATGTGATGCGATCATTTTTTGTATGTGTTTAAAGTGTTTAAATGTATGCTTTTAACAAGATTTTCCTATCGAGCGTAGTCACTTTGTGTTAAGTTTGAATTATAGGTGTGGGAAGCTTAAATGATGTATTCAAAGGTTGCACAAAGATTGGATGATATATGGATGAAAAAAGATGAAGAAAATGAAGAAATTGGTGCAAAATGAGCATACGACGTAACTTACGTCCTAAAGGAAGTAAGCTACGTCTTTTCTAAAACTGATAGTTTTTGGGACATAAGATAGAGGCTAACCACGTATATCATGGGGGAGGACGTAATTTACGTCCCTAAGGACGTAACTTACGTCGTAGGGTCAGATTTGACGTAATTTTCCGGATTTTGACCATATTTTAGGAGGATTATCAATCTAAAAACCCTAATTCACATTGGGAAAAAGGGACGATTGGACGATTCTTGAGGTTGATTCTACTTCTCCAACTCATTCCAATCCATCATGTCATGTTCCAATCCGATCTTGTTGCCGAATTCATGAAGATGCAAGGCTAAACGTTTCGTGATCTACCTCGGGTGATAGGTTTCGTGTTTTTAGGTTTTTGTTTATGTTCAAATTGTGTTGGGATTAAACTTTAGAATCCGTTAAGTTTTTTATTGAGTTTAACTTGTGTCTTGATTGTTTAAACAATTGTTTTAGTAATTCTTGATTTCAATTTCATATAATTAAGCGCGAGTTGTATGATTGCAAGGTTTTGGTTATTAATTCAATTGACATAGTATACTAAGACCTGTTAATTCTTGGTTATCTCTGTCACTTAATCATTACACATATAAAATCCCCGTTAAGGATTTTCCACCAAGTTGAACTAGGCGAATGCCAAGAACCGAACCTGAATCCCGGGGTGGATTACCCTTTTTCATAATCGTTTTCTAATAAATTTTCATTAATTGCAATTTGCTTTCTTAATTAAGTTCTTAATCATTCCAAGATCTGATTTTTATAGCCAATAGGCAATAGTTTAAGCAATTTGATAATTTAGTTAATCGTTTCTTATAAATCAATTCACAATACACCGACCACTAATTCCATGAGGTTCGAAAACCCTACTTACCCTAACTAGTTTAGGTGAATAGGAACACACATTTTAACATCTTATTTGATGGTACTTCGACATCGATCAAATTTTGGCGTCGTTGCCGGGGGATCGGTGCGCTTGGTGTTTTGCTATTTGATTTGTGTTTAGTTTTTGTTATTTGTTTTGTTTTATTTTGTTATTTCCTTGTTACGCTTGGTGTTTTTCAGTGTGTAGGTGATAGATTGCATGCATACTCATTATTCAGGTAAGAAATCACCATTAGTATTTGATCCAGAGATAGGGAAATCAGCAAGGTACAATCGTGTTCTGCATTGATCAGGGATACCAACTACATCAATTTCACAAGCTATTGATCAAGCAGTTGACAGTTCATCTGATTCAACCCAAAAGGATGACCCAAATAACCAACCACCTCAAAATCCAAACCCTCCTAATAACCAAAATCAAAACCCAAATCCACTTCCACCACCAAATAACAACCGCAACAATAACCTGAATCAACCACCACCCAATTATAATATGAATCAAAATAACCTCAATCAAGGAGATGACTTTGATCATGTGAGCATGCATAGTGTCCATACAGGTGATGAAGATTATGAAGATGAATGGAATAACAATGAAGAACCCCATAACGGTGCAAATTATGATGCTTGGGATGGAAACTTTGATGGAGGTGATGGATATAATAGAAATAACAACTGGGGAAATGATCAACAAGGATGGAATGCACCACCTATCAATCAACAACGAGGTAGGGTTAACAAAAATGCCAATCAACCAAGAAGACCTCAAAGAGCTCAAGTACGAGGTGTGGATAGCCATTTCAGAGCTGCTATTTCTGAAAATCCAAATCTTATTGCACCTCTAAATCGTAGAGGAAGATCTTTTGATGTACGCCCTCATTATCTCACCATTCTTCCAGCATTTAGAGGCACTGCAACAGAAGAACATATGTACATCTTGCTGAATTTGATGCCATATGCAGCACCATTGGTGGAAATCACTTTACACAAGATGAAGTGAGGCTACGATTGTTTCAATTCACCTTGAAAGATAGAGCAAAGCAATGGTTCCTCACTTTACCCGATAATAGTATTCATACTTGGCAAGAAATGCAACAAACATTTTTGGATGAATACTATTCTATGGGTAAAACGAGTGATGCGAGAGATGCTATCCGATCCTTTCAACAACAAGCAGGAGAATAATTTCATGAAGCATTCACAAGGTTTAAGGAACTGATCCGTATGTGCCCACATCATGGAATTGAACGCTGGGAGTTGATTAAGGCTTTTTCAGATGGATTGACTAATGAGGAGAGAAAGTACTTATATTCTACAAGCAATGGCACATTCCTTTCTAATCATGAGGACACCGGTTGGGAATTTTTAGAGAGGATGTGTAGGAACTCCAAAGCACAAGCTTCTGCTAGTAGGCGATCCAAAGCAAATTCAACAAGATCAACCACAATTGATTATGAAACCAAAAAGAGAATTGCATCTTTAGAGAAACAATTAGCAAAGCTAAGAAGAACAGGTGTGAAGGAGGTTGCAAATGTGGGCTATAATGTATGCGAAGAATATGGTGAATTAGGTCATAATGGTGAGTCTTGTCCCGTGGTAATAGGAAGGAGTGAGGAAGTCAATCAAATTTATGGAGACAGGAAACAATTCGATATGTGCTCCAATACTTATCATCCTGGATTGAGGAATCATCCTAATTTCAAATATGGTAATGCTTCAAACCAGATGAACCCTAACTTTCAAGAAATAATCAAGGCGGTCAAACTTATCAAAATCGAACACAAGGAATTACAATCCAAGTGGTTATCAAAGAACTTCATATTCTCAAGGAAACAATCAAGGGAATTACAATCACGGAGGTCAACAAGGGAGTTCATCATGAAGTTATCAAGGAAATCCTCCACTGGGACAAGTTGGTAGTGAAGACTCTATAAATGCAAAGTTAGATGCTTTAATGAACATGATGAAAGAGAATATGCAAGAGAATAAGAGAGAGAATGAAATCAGAGATAAAACTTATGAAGCTTTAAACAAGCAAGTGGGACAATTAGCTGAAGACGTGGCTCAAATTAAGCGAAACCCTAGAAAGTTACCAAGTGATACCACCATCAATCCTCAACATCAAGGAGCTACCACTAAATCTGTCAGGAATGTACAAATCAACCAGGTAAGTACTCTTCGTAGTGGTAAATTTATGATAATAAAGTTGTCCCTCCACCACCATTTGTAGAGGGGGTAATGGAGGAGGTTGATAGTGATAGTGAAAATGAACAGGAGCCTGTTTTACCAAAATCACCAAAAAATGTAACTTTCCAAGAGATAAGTAAACCAATCTTAAAAGAGAATGAACAAAAAGGTAAGAATAAGGTAATTGAGGATAATATCATTCCTTACCCTTCAGCGTTACTTGAACCAAAGAAAATGATACAAAAAAGGCCCACAACAAGAAGAAATGTGGGAGCTTTTTAAACAAGTTAAAGTTAATTTACCTCTTTTGGATGCAATAAAACAAGTTCCCTCTTATGCCAAATATCTGAAAGATATGTGCACTCAAAAACAAACCCACAAGTTTCCTAAGAAGCTTGACGTTCCGGCCAATGTGAGTGCTATCTTATCGGGTGATCTTCCACCTAAGCTTAGAGATCCAGGAGCGCCTATCATTTCTATTCAAGTTGGTGAATTTAAAGTTGCACGGGCGTTACTCGATCTTGGAGCTAGTGTTAGTATTCTATCGGGGAGCTTATATGATCAATATGATTTGGGTCCTTTACAGAAAGCCAATACCATAGTTATGTTGGCTGATCTCACATTAAAACTCCCTCGTGGAATTGTAACAGATGTCATTGTTAAGGTGGATGATTTTACTATCCAGTTGATTTCTTAGTTCTCGATTATGCCTCAATTGACAAAACCAAACAATCTAATGTCATACTTGGTAGACCATTTTTAGCAACCGCTAATGCACAAATCAACTGTCGAGACGGAACCGTTGACATGACTTTTGGTAATCATAAATTAAGTGTTAATGTGTATGACAAAGTAACTAACTCCTCTATTGATAATGAATGCTTTATGGTGGACATTATAGACGGGTGTAAGCCTTATGACAATAAGGAAAACATCAAGGAGCCATGTGTTTTTTGTGACAGGTTGGATGTGGAGCATGCATATGACTTGAGTGAAGAAGAAAAGAAACTTGAAGTACTAGTTGTGCATGAAGGAAGACCACCATGGACACATCAGGTGGAACCTTTACCGGATCACATCGATTCTCAGTTGAAAATATCATTGGTGATTCCACCAAAGGTGGAACTAAAAGCTCCTGAGTCACTTAAAGTATGTATTTTTGGGGGAGAATCAAACACTTCTGGTCATCATTGCAGCAGATTTGGAAGAAGATCAAGAAGCGTTGTTACTAAAAGTCTTGAAAGAGCATAAAGCCGCGATTGGATGGACAATTGCAGATCTCAAGGGTATAAGCCCATCTATTGTAATGCACAAGATCATCACTGATGCAGATGCAAAACCAGCAAGAGACACCTAGAGAAGACTCAATCCCAACATGCGAGAAGTGGTGAAAAAAGAAGTTCTCAAATGGTTGGATGCTGGAATTGTATATCCAATCTATGATAGCACATGGGTAAGTCCACACAAACTATGCCTAAGAAATCAGGCATTCAGATTGTGAGAGGTGAGGATGGTGAACACGTAGCCACCCGACCTGTTACCGGGTGGCGAGTGTGTATTGATTACAGGAAGTTAAATGTTGCTACCTCTAAAGACCATTTTTCACTTCCTTTCATTGACCAAATTATTGAGAAATTATCAAGTCAGAAGTTTTATTGTTTTTTAGATGGGTATTCAGGATATAATCAGATTGCAATTCACCCTGATGATCAACAAAAGACGACCTTTACTTGCCCATATGGTACGTTCGCATTTAGGCGAATACCATTTGGGCTTTGTAATGCCCCGGCCACCTTTCAAAGGTGCATGATGAGTATCTTTTTAGATATGATTGGGGAGTCGTTGGAAATTTTTGGATGATTTTTCAATTTTTGGTCCATCTTTTGAAAGTTGTTTAATTCAATTAACTAAAGTTTTAAAAAGATGTGTTGAAACAAACTTGGTTTTAAGTTGGGAGAAAAGCCACTTTATGGTGAAAGAAGGGATTGTGTTGGGTCATGTGGTGTCACAACATGGGATTGAGGTTGATCATGCTAAAATTAAAGTTATTTCAACACTACCTCCACCAACAAATGTGAAGGGCATTAGATCATTCTTAGGACATGCTGGTTTTTATAGGCGATTTATAAAAGGATTTAGTATAATTACAAAACCACTATGTAATTTGCTTTTGAAAGACATGTCGTTTGTGTTTGATGAAGAGTGTCTTAATGCATTTACCACGTTGAAACAGAAATTGGTTGAAGCCCTAATTTTGCAAGCACCAGACTAGTCACTTCCTTTTGAAATAATGTGTGATGCTAGTGACTTTGCAATTGGGGTTGTTTTAGGACAACGGGTAGATAAGAATCCAGTGGCAATTTATTATGCTAGTAAAACTTTGGATAGTGCTGAATTGAATTATACTACTACTGAAAAAGAATTACTTGCAGTTGTCTATGCTCTTGATAAGTTCAGGTCTTATGTCTGGGGAAGCAAAGTTATTATTTACTCGGATCATAGTGTTGCGCGATATCTAATGGAGAAGAAAGATGCAAAACCAAGGTTGATCAGATGGATTTTATCGCTGCAAGAGTTTAACCTAGAGATTCGGGACAAGAAGGGTAGTGAGAACGTGGTTGCCGATCATTTATCTAGATTGTCAATACTGACATGGAGAACACCTTGAAGATTAATGAGACATTTCCAGATGAACACTTATTTGCTATTTTGAGTTGCCTTGGTTTGCTGACATTGTTAATTATTATGCTGCAGGTGCTATTCCAAAACATTGGCAAAATTGGAAACGACAAAAGTTTATGGCACAAGTTAAGAAATATATCTGGGATGACCCAGATCTTTTCAAGGTGGGACTAGATCAGGTTATCAGGCTGTGTATCCCGGATTCCGAAATCACAGATGTGTTGGGACTTGTACATTCATCCGCATGTGGAGGTCACTTTAGTGGCCAGAAAACAGGACACAAAGTTTTATCTGCTGGGTTATTTTGGCCAACTATCTTTAGAGATGCTTATAAATTTGCTAGGAATTGTGTAAATTGCCAAAAGATGGGTAGTATTTCAAAGAGAAATGAGATGCCCATGCAGCCAATTCTAGTTGTTGACATCTTTGATGTCTGGAGAATTGACTTTATGGGCCCATTTCAAATTCATCGGTAATTTATACATTTTAGTGGCAGTCGATTATGTATCTAAATGGGTAGAAGCAATTGCCACTAAAACAAATGATCATAGTGTTGTTTGTAAGTTTGTTCAAAGCAACATCTTTTCAAGATTTGGCATCCCCCGTGTGATCATAAGTGATGGGGGATCACATTTCAAAAACTTTAATTTTCAAAAGCTTCTTAAGCAATATGGTGTAGACCACCGGATTGCGACGCCGTATCATCCACAAACAAGTGGGCAAGTGGAAGTATCCAATAGGCAGATTAAAGAAATCTTACAAAAAACAGTACGAACCGACCGCAAGGATTGGTCCACCAAACTTAACAATGCTCTATGGGCGTATCGTACTACATATAAAACACCTATTGGTACTACCCCGTACCGGTTGGTCTATGGAAAGGGATGCCATCTCCCTGTGGAGTTGGTTCATCGCGCGTTATGGGCAGTGAAAGAAGTTAATGTGTGACATTCGGTAAATTTCCGTTACCAAACTCCGTTAGTTCCGTTAAGTCCTGTATACACGTGTCGTAAACACACACTAGTTGTCGTTTAACGTTGGTGACCTAATAATAATAATAATGTTAAATTAATGAGAATCTAATTGATTATGTGATTATTGTGTTATGTTTATGTGTTTGCATGTTTTAAAATGTTAATTAGAAAATTAATCGCGTAACGTGGAAACGTGCCTATTTATTCGTAAGTCTTGTGTTTTTATAAAGATAAAATATATAATGATTTTCATTAGTTTGTATCTTTATATTATTAAGTTAAAAACACTTTACAAAGAGGTTAAAGCCTAGTTTTTATAAAATACAAATTACAAGGGCTTAAAGGGTAAATATGGAAATTAAAATTAAACAAAACAATCCCAAACCCTAGCCCACCCCAAATCGGCCGCAAACACTCCTCTCTTCCCCTCTCCCATTCGAATTCAGCCTAGAATCATCAAGAAAACATTGGTTTGGATCGATTTCAAGGCATACAACTCGTGGGAATCATCAATTGAAGTTAACACACGTTTAAAGGTTAGATTTTTACAAGTTTCGTGGGTTGTTCATGGTGGCCGAACCTAAATTCATGAATGGTCTTCATGGGGTCGAATTTGAGGTTGTTTGATGATGTTAGTATGTTAGTTGGATTGATACATGTTAGTTAACGTCGATTATGTATGAATTGTATGTTTTTAGTGGTTTAATCATGGACTTTGATTGGAAGCAAACCCTAATTGGAAAATTGGTAGGATAATGGATGAATGATGATTGTTGGATGAATCTTTGATGATTAATAGGTTGTATGAATGCTAGGTTACATTGATTTTGCAAGAAATTGATGAATTGATGTTGATGTTCATAGCTTACTAATAATAGTAACTTTATTTTGCATGTAATGTGAATTATTGATGAATTGATGTTATGGATGTGTTCATGGTGATGATTAGATGTTAGATTGTTGTTGTGATCAGTGGGAATTCAAGAACACATGTTATAGTTCATACATTACTAAAGATAGTAACTTTTTAGGATATGAATTGATGAGTTATGATGTTTGGATGTTGTTGATCATGCTTAGATGATGATATGAACTTGAATTGGTATATTATTGATGAATTCATGAATGCATAGGATGTTTAATATATTTTGGGATGTGCTTTCCCAAAATGGAAACTTTATTTATGCAAAATGTGAAAGATGATAGTTTGAACATGTTTGGGATGTTAGGAGCATGTTAGTAAGTTCACGGATGAATTCTAATGTGATAGAACATGTTAAATTAGTTGTATGGGATGCTTGGATAATCATGGGTGATGTTTGGACTTTGATGATCATGTATGATGTTGATGTTGGTTAGTAGTTAGGACATCATGTTTGGGACTGGAAATGGATTGTTGTGATGTTTGTTGAATGCAATGAACATGGTTAATGTATATGATTATGATCATCATACACGTGTGCGAATCTGAGGCCCCTACTTAGTAGGATTGGCAGGGTTTAGGATGTGAAGTCGTGAGTGACTTCACATGGCATGTGCTGAGTGGTTTGATCCTTGTGTGACATGCTAGTTGTGTTATAACTAGTGGACATGTTAATGTTCTAGATTTGCATGACTTGTATGACACTTGGTTGTATGATGATCTAAGTGATACACCTAGTTAATATAGCATACATATGATCTATGTGAATGTTAACTATGTATGATATATGTGTATGATTAGTTGAATGGTTTACAACACATAAAGTCACCAACGGGTCAAACGGGTCAACTGGGTCAACTGGGTCAAACATGTCTGTTTTGTCTGAAATCTTGAGTCCTAGGTTGTAGTGTACTTAGGGTTTCACATGTTCTTTGTTTACACGTACTTATGTACTTATATGATCTAGGTAACCTTTGAAGGTTGTCTGTCCACTCTGTTTGTCAAGTAAAACCTAAGTGTCTATCACGCGTATTAGGTGAGTTCATGCCCCACTCTTTATTTAATCTCTTTTGAGGGAGATAGCATACTGGTAAATCACAAACGCTTTATATATTCAAGTTGTGTATTATATTATATAGTGTTGATATCTTGGAAAGTCCTCACACTTTCGAATTGTTAATATTGAATAGCGGGGAAATTTGGGTACTATTACTGGGTCTGACGAGCCCCACCTGTGTGACTTGAGGTCAACCGGGTGCAATTTGTCCTATTGAACATTGTCACGAACTGTTAAGTCGTGACAGGAGGCAACAACGTAACACAGTCAGCTTCAATTGCGAAATCACTATGAAATAATATTTATTGTTAATGGACTAGCTATCTGTTACAATGCATACTTTTATATCTCTATTATTAAACTGTTTATGTTTGAATATCTCTTGAACTCACCAACCATTGTGTTGATATTTTAGTATGCTATTCTCATGTCATTAGCTTGCTTGCCATAGGAGCACTACATGGTTCACTTGCATTCTAAGACTCGGTCTTCAAGACATATTTTAGCATTTTAATGATTAATGTTTACTCTTTTGGGTTGGCACATGTTTCGCCATAGTATACATTTTTATTTCTTTGGGTTGTTTTTCAAAACGCTTCCGCACAGTTTAAAGTTTGTACTTTGGTTGATTTTATTTAAATTATGGCATATAGAGTCGTTCTGAGTAACTATTGACTGTGATCCTGTTTTGTTCACACACGCCTCGCGGTAAAACTCCGCAAGTGGATTTTGAGGGTGTGACAGATTGGTATCAGAGCCATTGGTTATAGGGAACTAGGTTGCATACACACTAGACTATAACCACACACAGTTAATTATTTACCTGTGCCTTATTCTCATCTACTGTATACTCATTGGCATACACGTCACATTATCTGTAGCATGGCATCGTCATCGAGAGCTCCGGGAAAGCAACCTGAATCACCTTCACGATCTGAATCCCCACCTCCCGCACCTGTACTCGACAATGGATTCGATTGGCCTCGACTGGCTTATCCTCGAGAGGAGATTGACTGGGATCAACCCTTTGCATTGATGAAGCGTGACCCTCCACGAGACTGGCGTTTCTATCCTAGATTTGTTGATCATATCATGTTTAGGGAGCGCGTACCTGTCCCGAGTGTAACATCTCGTATTTTTGTTAAACTAAAAGTTAGTCTTGTTAAGTTCTTGTAAGGACTACTTGTGCCATTATGAAATTTATGGGTTTCTTATGCTTGGTATGTCTTTAAATCTTTAATTTGAAGCTAATAATGTTAAAAATTAAATAGAATATAATTATGATAATAATAATCGTAATAGTATTAGTAATAGTAATATTAGCAGTAAATAATAACTAATAATAGAAATAAAAAAAATCAAATAATATTGTTAATAATAATAAAAAAAATATTGTAATAGTTACTAAACTTAACAATGTTTTTAAAACTTTAAGAAATTAAGGTTTAGGGGGTTTTTATGCCAATTTAGAAATTTTAATATTAAAGTTTGTGCATAAAATGAAACAATGGAAACTTCAGGGACCAAAACTGCAAAATTACAAAACCCTTTTCTTTTCTTTTATTTCCTTTTCTTTCCCCGTTTCTCTGGCCGTTTTCCCGGCCGACTTCCGGCGAGCCCGACGAGACTAGAAACCCTTGAAATCAGTCGATTCGAGACCCAGAACCGTTCCCAAATCTTTCTAGAACCCGCTTCGAACTTGAATGCACCAATTAAACGTGTTTAATCATCGGTTACTAAGTGAATCGAATGCATAACCAAAACATTCCAATTACTTAGCCGTTCGAGCATTAAATCGTTGTATTAATCTAATTAAACGAACAGAAGCTATCATCTAACAAATCCCAAGTGTTCACAACCACCAATTACACCTAAAACAAACACAAACAACGAATTCAATCACCATCTTCGTCGCGACCTGCAACTCAACCGAACATCATCTTCCGAGCTTCAATTGACGAAATTCGCAAAGGGCTTTGCATCAAGGTCATCACGCGAAGCTTCCCACAAGTTTAATTTGATTATCGTTGAGGTTTGCCTATCCATCAAGACTTCCACGTCCGCAACGTTTCTTCGGGTGTTCAAACACCAATCCAATAACAATTCGGGTAATTAAAACTACCTTTATACTCGATTTCATATGGGGATCAAAAGCCCTAATTCGATCGATTACAATGTTCATATGGGGCTCAATTTGATCGAACATGGTTCTAGGGTTTATATGAGAATTGGGTTTTCGTTCGCGATGATTCTTAAGTTTTAAAACCGGGTTGTAACCGCGGCTGGATGCCTTGGTTCACTGGTTAAAACGCTCCCATCTCCACCTAGAGGTCCCGGGTTCGAACCCGGGCACCCTCTGTTTTTTTAAAGGTTGTTTTTAGCCTTTAATTAAGTAAAAAAATTATTTTAAATATAAAATAACTTTCACAAACTCTCAATTTTTTTAAATCATCTAAACCTTTTCTGTAATATTTCTTGAAAACTTTTTATAAAAATTATTTACAAACATCTTAACTAAATATATTTTATAAAATAGATTTGTACGATAAGTCCAACTTACTACATTATTGGAACTTTATGTTTTTCCTTGATTAGAAATTATAATAATAATTATTGTATTCAAATATTTTTTATAGCTAATTATGCAAGTTATTTACAAAGGATATAATTTCTTTAAAATCTTATAGTTAGTATCTTATTTCATCAAATGATCATAAACAAGTGTTTTTGGGTTATTTTATAAATTTTTCCCCAATTCATATTGGAACCCTAGTGTTGTTATATCGTTAACCATATTATTGATCTAAATCTTATAATATATATATAGGTGCCTTGTGACGTTCATCTTGGAACAACGTTTATTATTGTTCTTGTTAATCTTCTTAATATACTTATTGATCAAGTGAGTTTTCCTTGCCCCATTTTATCTTATTTCACACTACTTTGGGGTGAAACATGATTACCTATACATTGTACACTTATTAACGTTTGAGACTTGTAAGCACATGCAATTCATCTTATATTATGTCATGGTTATTGTGTATTGTAAGTTTTATATGAGATACGTAGTTTTGTTTACAATCATTAACTATGCTAGCCTGGCGACGTCTTAGATCTTTGGGCCTGACAAATGGTATCAGAGCCCATAACTATAGGGATTTAGGTTATTAGTAATGGTACCTAGACTATAGCTTATGCATGAACCTCATAGGATAATATTTATATTCTTAGAATATATATATTGTTACATGCTACATAATGCTATACTTTATTTATGTGCAACTTGGTGCCTTAGCATAGGTTGCCTTGTAATTGTCTAAACTTTGTTACTTGTCTCCCTAAACTTAACTTTGACTCATTGATTCTCCCCGACAAATGAAACTTCTTAATCTTATTCTCGTCAACACGTGGAATCGTATATTTATGCTTAGGAATTGAATCTTGGACTTATGTAATCTATGTAAATCTCATCATGGTTTTGATTTCATAAACCTAAGAATTTGTGTGACATATGGACACCTGTATTCTGGATTTCCTGGCAAAGGCCCTCGGGCTAAGGCAAGCATATCGCATAAATCCTACGGGACTAGTTATGCTTACCTGGGGATTTCTGGGATGAGTGATAAACCATGGTCAACATACACAAATTTCTAAGGTGAGTGGGTCAACTTACCTTGACGTGTCAACGTTTCCAAATGGTAATGCGTTACCAAGTGGAATCATTCCATGTGCCTTACAACTTTTTGCCTTATCCTTGTTGAACATTAATCCTTGTTATTCCAATTCTCATATCTAACTCATTTGTATTTCCAGCATGTCTCGTCATCATGGAAAGCGTGGGAGTTCCGATCGTAAGTTAGCCGCCATGATTGCTCGACAAATGGCTGCTGTCATTCCGACCATGGTTGTTGAACTTAATAGCACCTTAATGACCAACGCTAGCAACAATGGAAATGGTCATGGAGAGAATAGCAACAATCAAAACGGGAACAATCAACATGGGAATAATCAAACTTGCACCTTCAAACACTTCAGCTCTTGCAAGCCCACTAGTTTTAGTGGCAAGGAAGGAGCCACTGGTCTTCTTGAGTGGTTCGAAAGTATGGAGAATACCTTTATCAATTGTGAGTGTCCCGATGCACTCAAAGTCCGTTATGCCACTAGCATGTTCCAACAAAGGGCTCTCACTTGGTGGAACAGCGAGAGGAGGAATCGTGGACCCGATGCTATTCTAGCACTTACATGGGAAGAGTTCAAGAACATCGCCATCGCGAAGTTCTGCCCGAGAAGCGAACTGCAAAACTGGAGGAGGAATTTTGGAATTTGAAACAAAACGATGGTGATCATTTGGCCTACTCAACTAGGCGTCATGAGTTGAGTATACTGCTGCCCCATATGGTCGACACTGTTCCCCGCAACATCAAGAAGTTCATTAAGGGTGCACCACCCCAAATTCAAGATGTTGTGGTGGGTAGCCGACCCACAACCTTGGAAGAAGCCATCACTATCACCGCTCAACTCACCGAGAACCATATACGAGCGGGCACCATGTATGTGAAGGGTGCAAAGAAGGTAGAGAAGACGGCTACCGAGGTGGTTAAGGAGACTAAAGCTGAACCGTCTTACAACAACAACAACAACAAGAAGCGCAAGTTCACACCGTCGCGTAACTATGCCGTGGCTGCACCCAAACAACCCCAAAGACAACTTGTACCTGCGGCTACACCCGTGGCACAAGTGCCTCGGGCTAGGGCTTATGCTGGTCCTCAGCCGATGTGCAACACGTGTAGGTATCATCATCCTGGGAATCAGCCATGCCGCATTTGCACATTATGCGGTAAATATGGTCATTTGGTGGCAACTTGCCACCGTGCACCTAACAATGCCGCTGTGGTTACGAACCGTGTTTGCTACAACTATGGGGAACCTGGCCATTATCGCCCACAATGCCCTCGTCTTGTGGTAATGTTCCACAAGCCCGAGGACGTGCTTTCAACATCAACGCTAACCAAGCACAAGCAAACAACGATGTGGTGAATGGTACGTTAACTCACCTTTAGCTTTTGTGATCCGATTCATTTCATACCTTACCTGTATCGTTAAATACCTTAAAAATTGAACAGTATGTTCCTTATTAACAAAACTTATGCATATGTCCTATTTGATTCTGGAGCCGATAAAAGTTTTGTTTAATTAGAGTTTGAACCCATACTTGCTAAGCCACATACGAAACTAGAAAGACCTCTTACTGTTGAAGTTACCGATGGAGAACCAATCACCGTTGACGTTATCATTCGTGATTGCATCTTAAGTCTTGACGCACATGATTTTCTTATCGATCTTATCCCTATGAAACTTGGAAGCTTTGACATCATCATTGGTATGGATTGGTTAGCCAAACACCATGCCGAGATCATTTGTTTCGAGAAGTGCATTCGTATACCGTTACCCACTGGAGATACGTTGAAGGTGTTCGGTGAAAAGTCTTCCAAAGGGCTTAAACTCATGTCTTGCACTCAAGCCCGAAAGTGCTTAACAAGAAGTATATGGCCTTCTTGGCTTATGTGGTCAACACGAAAGTCAAAGGGAAAGAACTTAAGGATGTCCCTATCGTACGAGACTTTCCTGAAGTATTTCCCGATGACCTTAGTGGTTTACCTCCCGTGCGTGAAGTCGAGTTTAAAATTGACTTGATACTGGAGCAAACCCCGTGGCCAAGTCACCATATCGGCTTGCACCATCGGAAATGCAAGAACTCTCTTGTCAACTGCAAGAGCTGTCCGAGAAAGGTTCATCCGTCCTAGTTCTTCGCCTTGGGGTGCACCTGTTCTTTTCGTGAAGAAGAAAGATGGATCGTTTCGTATGTGCATCGATTATCGCGAGCTTAACAAACTTACCATCAAGAATCGTTATCCTCTTCCTCGCATCGATGACTTGTTTGATCAACTTCAAGGAGCTGCCATATTCTCGAAATTGATCTACGTTCTGGATATCATCAATTACGAGTTCATGAGGATGACATCCCAAAGACCGCTTTTCGTACTCGTTATGGACACAATGAGTTTATGGTGATGCCTTTTGGTTTAACCAATGCTCCTGCTGTCTTCATGGATCTCATGAACCGAGTATGCAAGCCTTATGTAGACAAGTTTGTGATCGTCTTTATTGATGACATACTTATCTATTCCAAGTCCAACACCGATCATGAGCTGCATTTGAGATTGGTTCTTGAGTTGTTAAAGAAAGAGCAATTGTACGCAAAGTTCTCGAAGTGTGATTTCTGGCTCGAGGAAGTTCAATTTCTAGGACACGTGGTGAATAGCCAAGGAATTCACGTTGATCCTGCAAAGGTGGAAGCTGTGAAGAATTGGTGTGTTCCTACAACTCCTACCGAAGTTTGTTCTTTTCTTGGTCTTGCTGGTTATTATCGACGATTCATTGCCAATTTCTCGAGGATCGCAAAACCGCTCACCACTTTGACACAAAAGAATAAACCCTTCGAGTGGGGTTCCGAGCAAGAAGAAGCTTTTGAAGCGTTAAAGCATAAGTTATGCAATGCTCCTATCTTGACCCTACCCGATGGAAACGATGATTTCACTGTGTATTGTGACGCATCTAAACCAGGCCTTGGTTGTGTTCTTATGCAACGAGGGAAGGTCATAGCTTACGCATCGAGGCAATTGAAGGTTCACGAGGTGAATTACACAACTCATGATCTCGAGCTTGGTGCTGTTGTATTTGCTTTGAAGATTTGGAGCACACTACCTGTATGGTACGCAATGTATAGTCTACACCGATCACAAAAGCCTTCAACACGTTTTCAATCAAAAAGATCTCAATATGAGACACATCGTTGGGTGGAGTTGATTAGTGACTATGATTGTGACATTCGTTACCATCCTGGTAAAGTAAACGTTGTGGCCGATGCACTGAGCCGAAAGATTCACAACAAGATGATCTCATTCCAATCATTCCAGAAATTAGACGACTCAATGGTTTGACACCTTGGGTGAGTTCGATACTGAAATTCGACTAGATGTCAATGAGACCACCGTACTACTACAAAACCTGAGAATAGATAGTGACATCGAGTCTAGCATCCTGGAGGCTCAACAAATGGTTCAACGAGAAGGAGAATGAAGGATGAGTTGGAGCATAATCTTCTAACCCAATGGAAACGAAACCCAATGGTTGATGTACTTCGCCAATCGTATTGGGTTCCAAATCGCGATAACATTCGTACCTTTATTATGAACGAAGCTCATCAAACTCGTTATTCTATTCATCCTGGTTCCGATAAGATGTACATGGACCTACGTGGTCAATATTGGTGGCCTGGAATGAAGAAAGACATAGCGACTTATGTAGCTAAGTGCCTCACATGTACGAAAGTTAAGCCAAACATCACGTCCAAGTGGATTACTTGAGCAACCCGAGATCCCTATGTGGAAATGGGAACACATATCCATGGACTTCATAACAAAGCTACCCCGAACCTCTCGAGGACATGATAACATATGGGTGATCGTTGACCGATTGACCAAGTCGGCACATTTCATACCCATACGCGACACCTACAAGACATCAAAGTTAGCTCGTATATACGTTGATGAGATTGTAAGTCGCCATGGGGTACCTCTGCACATTATATCCGACCGAGATGCTCGTTTCACTTCACATTTTTGGTCATCTATGCAAGAACTCTTGGGTACACAATTAGATCTAAGCACGGCTTACCATCCTCAAACTGATGGTCAAACCGAGTGAACGATCCAAACTTTGGAGGACTTGTTACGTCTCTGTGTTCTTGACTTTGGTGGCGATTGGGATACGCACCTACCGCTTGCGGAATTTTCGTATAACAATAGTTACCACTCGAGTATCAATATGGCACGTTTGAAGCACTTTATGGTCGAAAATGTCGTTCACCGATCTGTTGGACCGACATTGGTGAAAACTTCATCACTGGTGAACTTATACAAGAGACGACCGATAAAGTTTCTATTATTCGCAAGAACCTTGAAGTGGCAAGAAGTCGTCAAAAGAGTATGCTGACAAGCGACGTAAGCCATTAGATTCCAAGTTGGGGAGATGGTTCTTCTCAAGGTTTCACCGTGGAAAGGTGTGGTTCGTTTTGGAAAGAAGGGCAAACTGGCTCCAAAGTTTGTAGGACCTTTCAAAATCCTGAAAAGGATTGGGAAAGTGGCTTATAAACTAGAGTTACCTTCCGACCTTAGTGGAATTCATCCTGTGTTCCCACGTCTCAAATTTGAGAAGATGTTTGGCCGAAGAAAGTCTGTATGTTCCGCTGGAAGACATTCAGATCGACGAGTCATTACATTTTGTCGAGAAACCTATAGAGATCATGGATCGTATAATGAAGAAGACTAGAACCACAACAACCCCAATCGTTAAGGTTCGATGGGAAAATAAACGTGCGCTGAATTTACTTGGGAACGTGAGGAGCACATGAAGAAGAGATACCCATTCTTATTTGTATAGTTTCATTTCTTTTAATTTCGGGACGAAATTCTTTTAAGTTGGGGAGACTGTAACATCTCGTATTTTTGTTAAACTAAAAGTTAGTCTTGTTAAGTTCTTGTAAGGACTACTTGTGCCATTATGAAATTTATGGGTTTCTTATGCTTGGTATGTCTTTAAATCTTTAATTTGAAGCTAATAATGTTAAAAATTAAATAGAATAATTATGATAATAATAATCGTAATAGTATTAGTAATAGTAATATTAGCAATAAATAATAACAAATAATAGAAATAAAAAAATCAAATAATATTGAATAATAATATATAAAAAATATTGTAATAGTACTAAACTTAACAATGTTTTTAAAACTTTAAGAAATTAAGGGTTAGGGGGTTTTTATGCCAATTAGAAATTTTAATATTAAAGTTTGTGTAAAATGAAAAATGGAAACTTCAGGGACCAAAACTGCAAAATTGCAAAACCCTTTTCTTTTCTTTTATTTCCTTTCTTCCCCGTTTCTCCGGCCGTTTTCCCGGCCGACTTCCGGCGATCCCGATGAGACTAGAAACCTTGAAATCAGTCGATTCGAGACCCAGAACCGTTCCCAAATCTTTCTAGAACCCGCTTCGAACTTGAATGCACCAATTAAACGTGTTTAATCATCGGTTACTAAGTGAATCGAATGCATAACCGAAACATTCCAATTACTTATCCGTTCGAGCATTAAATCGTTGTATTAATCTAATTAAACGAACAGAAACTATCATCTAACAAATCCCAAGTGTTCACAACCACCAATTACACCTAAAACAAACACAAACAACGAATTCAATCACCATCTTCATCGCGACCTGCAACTCAACCGAACATCATCTTCCGAGCTTCAATTGACGAAATTCGCAAAGGGCTTTGCATCGAGGTCATCACGCGAAGCTTCCCACAAGTTTAATTTGATTATCGTTGAGGTTTGCCTATCCATCAAGACTTCCACGTCCGCAACGTTTCTTCGGGTGTTCAAACACCAATCCAATAACAATTCGGGTAATTAAAACTACCTTTATACTCGATTTCATATGGGGATCAAAAGCCCTAACCTTTCGATCGATTACAATGTTCATATGGGGCTCAATTTGATCGAACATGGTTCTAGGGTTATATGAGAATTGGGGTTTTCGTTCGCGATGATTCTTAAGTTTTAAACCGGGTTGTAACCACGGCTGGATGCCTTGGTTCACTGGTTAAAACGCTCCCATCTCCACCTAGAGGTCCCGGGTTTGAACCCGGGCACCCTCTGTTTTTTAAAGGTTGTTTTTAGCCTTAATTAAGTAAAAAAAATTATTTTAAATATAAAAATAACTTTCACAAACTCTCAATTTTTTTTAAATCATCTAAACCTTTTCTGTAAATTATTTCTTGAAAAATGTTTTATAAAAATTATTTACAAACATCTTAACTAAAATATCTTTTAAAAATAGATTTGTACGATAAGTCCAAACTTACTACATTATTGGAACTTTATGTTTTTCCTTAATTAGAATTATAATAATAATTATTGTATTCAAATATTTTTTATAGCTAATTACGCAAGTTATTTACAAAGAATTTAATTTCTTTAAAATCTTATAGTTAGTATCTTTATTTCATCAAATGAATCATAAACAAGTGTTTATTGGGTTATTTTATAAATTTTTCCCCAATTCATATTGGAACCCTAGTGTTGTTATATCGTAACCATATTATTGACCTAAATCTTATAATATATATATATAGGTGCCTTGTGACGTTCATCTTGGAACGACGTTTATTATTGTTGGTTAATCTTCTAATTTTTTATACTTATTATCAAGTGAGTTTTCCTTGCCCCATTTTATCTTATTTCACACTACTTTGGGTGTGAAACATGATTACCTATACATTGTACACTTATTAACGTTTGAGACTTGTAAGCACATGCAATTCATATTATTATTATGTCATGGTTATTTGTGTATTGTAAGTGTTTATATGAGATGCGTAGTTTTGTTACAGTCATTAACTATTGCTAGCCTGGCGACGTCTTAGATCTTTGGGCCTGACAAGCCTATTTGGTGCTGAAGTCGATGTATTGCCGACTCCTAGGAGCCGTATGCTTGTGCACTAGGGAACCAAATACACTTAGCCAATCTTTTATACTTGTAATCAAGTCGAGATTTGATTGTAACGTATGTGTTCTATAACCTTACTAGCTTATAACCTATGACATGAATTGCTACTTGTAACCTTTTTCTATTATGTATGAAAACCTTGGAAACTCACCAACTATTTTTAGTTGACTCTTATTTTATCATGTTTCAGGTCAACCACAAGTTTAAAGTGATCCTTTTGAAGCATGCTATAATCTAGGACTTGGACCTATATAATGAAATAAAAAGTTACATTATTATGTTATGTTGAACTTATTTCTTGTATAAGACTTACGATTGTAATTTTTTTCCATTCATGACTTATGATAATAATATTTACTATTTAATATAGCGTTATGTGGCTGTGAACAATCTTAATCCTCACATCTCGTCTTTTCTCGCCGTCAAGGTTGGGTGTGAACCCGAGCCCAGATTAGGAACAATGCCGACCACCAATGCCTTCACTCCCATGGACGGTGCAGTCCAACGAGCAACTGATTGCTGCACTAGTGGCTGCACTGGACACTGAGCAGCATCGAGTCAGGCGGCTCACGGGTGATGTCTGTACACTGCAGCAAGAGTGTACAAACTGTGACATCAACCGGTTGAACTCGAGGAACAACACGGGAAGACCCTAAACGGGTGTCACCATATGCAAGATTGTCTCATGGCACTCCAAGGGCGCGTGACTGCTCGTGAACCGGGACGTCGTAGCTGATAATAGGATTGCCATTTTGGAAGCTCAACTAGCGGCACTTCAGATTGCTCTAGCTCCTGCTCCTGCAGCAGACCCTGAGGATGAGGATCCCAGGAGGACCCGAGAGGGACCCGAGGAGGAGGAACCGGAGGAGATGGAGATGACAGTGATGGGTCAGATGTTGTCGATTGACTTCTTTATATGACTTAGACTACGTAGTGTTTTCTTTTTGAAACCTATGTGGGAAGGTTGTTTCCCCACACGAACGACAAACTTAAATTTTGACATTGATAAATACATTGTGACTCATTTACAATTTATTTACTTGGGTTATTATTTTTGTTATGAATGTTGTGGTTGTGATGATCCATTATTTCTTTTATTTACTGTTTATTGTGCTTCAATGAGTTAAATGTGTTAATGTTACTCATTATTGTATTTGTGAATGTAAAGTGAAAAGAATGGACGCCCGTGGACGTGGACGTGGACGTGGTCGTGGACGCGGACGTGGACGTGGCACCAGAGAACAGGGCGGTGGTGCTATTAACATGACCGCTGTAGAATTAGCTGCTCTAATTAATGAGCATGTTCAGGGGGCAGTGGCTGCTGCCCACGTGGGTCAGCCAGTAGGTAAACAATGATAGAAAGATAAATCTGATATCCTTCATAACTGTATGGGATGTCTGATTAATGTGTGTTGTGTTAAAACAGGACCACCAGTGTGTACCTACAAGTCCTTATGGACTGTAAACCACACACCTACAGCGGTACAGAGGGTGTTGTAGGGCTTGTACGATGGTTCGAGAAGACTGAGTCTGTTTTCTCCAAATGTAACTGTCCACCTGCGAATCAAGTGAAGTATGCCCTTGGCACTTTGGAGGGTGCTGCTCTGTCTTGGTGAAACGCGCAAGTCCAGATGCTAGGAAAGCCATGGCGAATGGACTTCCATGGAGAGTTCAAAGCAATGATGACTGAGGAGTACTGTCCTCGCAACGAAGTGCAGAAGTTAGAGATGGAGTTCTGGCAATTAAGATGCAGGGCTCGGAAATCGAGGCTTATACCACCAGAACCCATGAATTAGCAACTTTGTGCCAGGAATGGTGAATGAGGTGCATAAAAGGGTAGAGCATTACATACGGGGATTGGTACCCGAAATCCAGAGTATGGTAACTGCTTCCAACCCCGCCACAATTCAGCAAGCCATCCAGCTAGCTCACAGGCTAACTGACCAAGCCGTGGAGCAAGGACGTCTACCCAAACGGGGCGTTGTGGCAAGCGTGCCCGACAACAAAAGAAAGTGGGATAATGAAAACAACACCAAAGCATCATCATCTTCTAGCGGTCAACCTCAACCTCAACAGCAACAACAGTCGGTTCAGCAGCAACGGAGGTTCGACAATAACCGTAACTTCAACCAAACGCCTGCAAATAATCAAGGACCCAGTGGTTACGGTGGTAGACATCCGAAGTGCACTCGGTGTAATTACCATCATGTGGGAAGGTGTGATAGCTTCAAGTGTCAACGTTGTGGAAAAATTGGACACACTGCTAAGGATTGTCGTGGTGAGCTGGTAAAGAGGCCACAACAACCTCAAGAAACTCCCAAGGGTTGTTTTGAATGTGGGAAGGAAGGGCATTATAGGCGGAACTGCCCACAACTAAGGAGAAACGGTAATGGCAACAACAACAACAACAACAACAACAACAACACCAACAACCACGGTAACAACAACAACAACGGTAATAACAACAACGGTGGAAATGGTACTGGTAATGGCGGAAATAAAGATGGAGCCAAGGGGAGAGCCTTCGTCATTGGCTCAGGTGAGGCTCTAAATGATCCCACAACTGTTACGGGTAGGTTCTCTGTTAATGGTTGTTTTGCTACGGTACTATTTGATACTGGAGCCGATAGGAGTTTTGTATCCTTAAAGTTCTGTAGTCTTTTAAGTGATATACCTTCTGCTTTAGAATCTAAATACACTGTGGAATTAGCCGACGGTAAACAAATCCATGTAACGCATATCCTTAAAGACTGTAAGATAGAACTTGCTGGTCATACTTTCGCTATAGATCTTATGCCTGTTACGCTGGGGAGTTTTGATGTTGTGATAGGCATGGATTGGCTCTCTAGCAAGCAAGCGGAAGTCATATGTTATGAGAAGATCATACGAATCCCTGTTGATGAAAAAATCCTTACCTTCAGAGGTGATAGGAGTGGTGCTATGATAGGTATCATCTCATACATGAAAGCTCAAAAGTTATTACGAAAGGGTCATGTGGCTATTCTAGCACTTTTAACCGATAAGCAGGCAAAAGAAAGGAGAATGGAGGATATTCCCATAGTACGCGATTTTCCAGAGGTGTTTCTAGAGTATCTTCCTGGATTACCACCTCACCGCCAAGTGGAATTCCAGATTGAGTTGACTCCCGGTGCAGCTCCGATTGCTAGGGCACCTTATCGATTGGCACCAAACGAGCTACAAGAGTTGTCATCACAACTTCAAGAGCTTTTGGATAAGGGTTTTATTCGACCTAGCACATCACCTTGGGGAGCTCCTGTTCTTTTTGTTAAGAAGAAGGATGGCACATTCCAGATGTGCATCGATTATAGAGAGTTAAACAAAGTAACAGTCAAAACCCAATACCCTTTACCTCGTATCGACGATTTGTTCGATCAGCTTCAAGGATCTAGCTATTATTCGAAGATTGACTTGAGATCTGGTTATCATCAACTTAGAGTTCAAGAAGAAGACATTCCCAAGACTGTGTTTCGTACTCGTTATGGTCATTATGAGTTCTTGGTCATGCCTTTTGGGTTGACTAATGCACCTGTTGTGTTCATGGACCTCATGAACCACGTGTGCAAACCTTATCTTGATCAGTTTGTCATTGTGTTCATCGATGATATACTGATATATTCTAGGACCAAGGAGGAGCATGAAGAGCACTTACGAATGATCTTGGAACTGTTGAAAAATGAGCAACTATATGCCAAATTCTCAAAGTGTGACTTTTGGATAAGAGAAGTGCAATTCCTAGGTCATATTGTTAGTGAGAAAGGGATATATGTTGATCCTGCCAAAATTGAGGCAATAAAGAATTGGACTACACCCAAAACGCCGAGCGAGATAAGACAATTCTGGGATTAGCAGGATATTACCGACGATTCATAGAAGGATTTTCTAAGATCGCACAACCTCTCACTGCCTTGACCCACAAAGGAATGACATACAAATGGAGTGAGAGTTAAGAATCAGCTTTTCAATTGTTAAAACAAAAGCTCTGTACTGCTCCGATATTAGCATTACCAGAGGGAACGGATGACTTTGTGGTATATTGCGATGCATCCATTCAAGGATTGGGTTGTGTCTTGATGCAACGAGATAAGGTGATAGCCTACGCCTCGAGACAACTAAAGGTTCATGAGAAGAACTATTCCACCCATGACTTAGAATTGGGTGCAGTGGTTTTTGCCATAAAGATCTGGAGACATTACTTGTACGGTACCAAGTGCACTATCTACACCGATCACAAGAGTCTTCATCATATCTTCGAGCAAAAAGAGTTGAATATGAGGCAGCGACGTTGGGTGGAACTACTAAACGATTATGATTGCGCTATTAAGTACCATCCGGGAAAGACGAACGTAGTTGCCGATGCCCTAAGCAGGAAGGAACCGGCTAAACCCCGACGGGTGCGAGCTTTACAACTTACTATCAGTACCCAACTGCCCAAACAAGTTAAGGAGGTGCAGATAGAAGCTTTAAAAGCAGAAAATGTTGGTTCTGAGTCATTAAGGGGAATGGATAAACAGCTAGTGGTGAAAGAGGATGGAATTCGGTATTTTATGGATAGACTTTGGGTGCCTGTTTATGGAAATCTTAGAGATTTAGTTATGAGCGAGGCACACAAATCACCAGTTTGCTGGGCAGAAATTGGTGATAGTCAGCTAACAGGTCCCGAGTTAATTCATGAGACAACTGAGAAGATTGTACAGATACGAAACCGTATGGCTGCGCGCGAGACAGACAAAAGAGTTATGCTGACAAGAGACGGAAACCTTTAGAGTTTCAGGTTGGTGACAAGGTTTTGTTGAAAGTCTCACCATGGAAAGGCGTAGTTCGGTTTGGTAAACGAGGGAAACTAAATCCCAGGTACGTTGGACCATTTGAAATAGTGGAAAAAATAGGTCCAGTAGCCTATCGACTAGCCTTACCTGATTCGCTAAGTGGAATCCATGATGTGTTTCACGTGTCAAACCTGAAGAAGTGCATAACTGATGAAACAATGGTCGTACCACTAGAAGAAATTCAAGTGGATGAACAATTGCATTTTATTGAAGAACCAGTTGAGGTGATGGACCGTGAGGTAAAAACACTTAAGCAAAGCAAGATACCCATTGTCAAAATCCGTTGGAATTCGCGACGTGGACCGGAATTCACATGGGAACGAGAAGATCAAATGAAGCTTAAGTACCCTCAACTATTCGAAAGGACGATGCCAGCAGACGAAGGTATTGATTTAAATTTCGGGAGGAAATTTCTTTCAACATGGGGATGATGTGACAACTCATCCAAAACTCACTCGATTTTGATTTCTGTGTGCCAATGCAGTAGACCAGTGATGGAACACTCTCACCATGTAACGCAATTTTCGGGATGAAAATTCTTTCAACATGGGGATAATGTGACATTCGGTAAATTTCCGTTACCAAACTCCGTTAGTTCCGTTAAGTCTTGCATACACGTGTCGTAAACACACACTAGTTGTTGTTTAACGTTGGTGACCTAATAATAATGAATAATCTTAAATTAATTAGAATCTAATTGATTATGTGATTATTGTGTTATGTTTATGTGTTTGCATGTTTTAAAATGTTAATTAGAAAATTAATCGCGTAACGTGGAAACGTGCCTATTTATTCGTAAGTCTTGTGTTTTTATAAAGATAAAATATATAATGATTTTCATTAGTTTGTCTCTATATTATATAAAGTTAAAAACACTTTACAAAGAGGTTAAAGCCTAGTTTTTATAAAATACAAATTACAAGGGCTTAAAGGGTAATATATGGAAATTAAAATTAAACAAAACAATCCAAACCCTAGCCCACCCCAAATCGGCAGCAAACACTCCTCTCTTCCCTCTCCCATTCGAATTCAGCCTAGAATCATCAAGAAAGCATTGGTTTGGATCGATTTCAAGGCATACAACTCGTGGAAATCATCAATTGCAAGTTAACACACGTTTAAAGGTTAGATTTTTACAAGTTCGTGGGTTGTTCATGGTGGCCGAACCTAAATTCATGAATGGGTCTTCATGGGGTCGAATTTGAGGTTGTTTGATGATGTTAGTATGTTAGTTGGATTGAATACATGTTAGTTAACGTCGATTATGTATGAATTGTATGTTTTTAGTGGTTTAATCATGGACTTTGATTGGAAGCAAACCCTAATTGGAAAATTGGTAGGATAATGGATGAATGATGATTGTTGGATGAATCTTGATGATTTATAGGTTGTATGAATGCTAGATTACATGATTTTGCAAGAAATTGATGAATTGATGTTGATGTTCATAGCTTACTAATAATAGTAAACTTTATTTTGCATGTATGTTGAATTATTGATGAATTGAACATGTTTGGGATGTTAGGAGCATGTTAGTAAGTTCACGGATGAATTCTAATGTGATAGAACATGTTAAATTAGTTGTATGGGATGCTTGGATAATCATGGGTGATGTTTGGACTTTGATGATCATGTATGATGTTGATGTTGGTTAGTAGTTAGGACATCATGTTTGGGACTAGAAATGGATTATTGTGATGTTTGTTGAATGCAATGAACATGGTTAATGAATATGATTATGATCATCATACACGCATGCGAATTTGAGGCCCCTACTTAGTAGGATTGGCAGGGTTTAGGATGTGAAGTCGTGAATGACTTCAAATGGCATGTGGTGAGTGGTTTGATCCTTGTGCATGCTAGTTGTGTTATAACTAGTGGACATGTTAATGTTCTAAATTCGCATGACTTGTATGACACTTGGTTGTATGATGATCTAAGTGATACACCTAGTTAATATAGCATACATATGATCTATGTGAATGTTAACTATGTATGATATATGTGTATGATTACTTGAATGTTTAAACACATAAAGTCACCAACGGGTCAAACGGGTCAACTGGGTTAAACATGTCTGTTTTGTCTGCAATCTTGAGTCCTCGGTTGTAGTGTACTTAGGTTTCACATGTTCTTTGTTTACACGTACTTATGTACTTATATGATCTAGGTAAACTCTGAAGGTTGTCTGTCCACTCTATTTGTCAAGTAAAACCTAAGTGTCTATCACGCGTATTAGGTGAGTTCATGCCCCACTCTTTATTGAATCTCTTTTGGGGGAGATAGCATACTGGTAAATCACAAGCGCTTTATATATTCAAGTTGTGTATAATATTATATAGTGTTGATATCATGGAAAAGTCCTCACACTTTTGAATTGTTAATATTGAATAGCGGAGAAATTTGGGTAGTACTACTGGGCCTGACGAGCCCCACCTGTGTGACTCGAGGTCAACCGGGTGCAATTGCCCTATTGAACATTGTCACGACCTGTTAGGTCGTGACAGGAGGCAACAACGTAACACAGTCAGCTTCAATTACGAAAATCACTATGAAATAATATTTATTGTTAATGGACTAGTTATCTGTTACAATGCACTACTTTTATATCTCTATTATTAAACTGTTTTGTTTGAATATCTCTTGAACTCACCAACCATTGTGTTGACATTTTAGTATGCTATTCTCAGGTCATTAGCTTGCTTGCCATAGGAGCATTACATGGTTCACTTGCATTCTAAGACTCAGTCTTCAAGATATTTTTTAGCATTTAATGATTAATGTTTACTCTTTTGGGTTGGCACATGTTTCGCCATAGTATACACTTTTATTTCTTTGGGTTGTTTTTCAAAACGTTTCCGCACAGTTTAAAGTTTGTACTTTGGTTGATTTTATTTATATTATGGCATATAGAGTCGTTCTGAATAACTATTGACTGTGATCCTGGTTTGTTCACACGCCTCGCGGTAAAACTCTGCAAGTGGATTTTGAGGGTGTGACCTAATGTTCATTATGATGTTGCAAGTAAACAACGGAAGCTGAGCTTGGTCGAATTAGAGGAATTAAGGGATGAGGTGTATGAGACAACTAGTGCTTATAAAGCACGAATGAAAAGAGTTCGTGATGCTAAATTGAAGCGAACGACATTCGAGGTAGGACAGAAAGTTTGGCTGTTTAACTCATGATTGAAATTATTTCCAGGTAAGCTTAAATGTAAATGGACTAGACCTTATGTGATTACGCGCATTGGGAATTATGGTGATATCGAGATTGAGGATTTCGATGATCATTTAAGACAAGTTGTAAATGGTCATCGTTTGAAACCATATCTGGAAGATACAGATCTAAACCCGGGTTTAGCTGAATCGGTGAAGTTAGTATTAACTTCATTGACATCTGATTCGACATCATGAGATTCCCGAGAAGTCCGGCTGAAGACTTACAAAACTTAGCGCTTGGGGGAGGCAACCCGAAGTTCGTATGTTATTATTTTATTTTTTCATTTCATTCGTTGTCTTTTCGTCTTTGTTGTGATTATGGCTTAACGTATCTTCACGCCCTCATGGTACACTTAACTTCATTTCAAAGTCGCGGGCGACTTTACCTTTTCCGAGGGGGTGGGCGGTTAGATATAATCATAATAATTATTGAAAAAAATAAAAAAATGAAAATTAAATTAAAAATTTTGTGAAAGTGACGTAACTTACGTCCATATGGACGTAAGCTTACGTCCCTATGGTCACTTACGTCCTAACTAACTGTCTTACGTCCAAAACAGACGTAAGAACCAGGAATGGGCAAAGGACGTAAGCTACGTCCTGTAGGATGTAACTTACGTCGTGTCGCAGATGGGTATTTTAAATGGGTATTTTGATCATAAAAGTCGTGTAATCACTCCAAACACCTAATCATCCCAATTTTTCTCACCTATATCTCCCAAAACTAACACCCTTTCCTTCCATTCTCTCACCATTCTTTATCTTCTCCACCCACACCCACCAAAACCCTTATTTCACAATCTACCAATTCTTCTTCCATGTTTCACCGAATCAAGCAAGTTTATAGGGGTTTTGTTCACTTTTTCAAGAGCTACAAAATCCATAGAGTAATTTCGTGGGATTTGCTACGGTTTGTGCATTTTGTGTGCACAAAGGTTACAAGACATTGTGATAGTGTTGGAGGAATTGAGTCAAGTTCTCACTTTATCCTCTTACACATTTTAAAACACTAAGGTACATCTCTAATTCTTTGTTTATTGTTGCATGAACATGTGGTATGGCTAGATGGAGTCAGGGGTTTAAAGTGTAAGGTGTTCCTCATGTAATTGTAGGTATGGGTGGGAATGCATCAAATTGAGAATATAGGTTGAAATGTTTGATCTTTACTAAGAGGATATAGGATATAACTACAGATGTGCTTACATAGATTGAATGTAGTTGTGCTATGAGTGAATTCATGTAAGGGATATCTTGTTGCAATCTAGAAATAAATGACAAATTGAGGGCAAACGTGAGACATGGGGGATGGTAAAAACACATGTATTGATCAATGAGAAGTGCTAATATGAATGGTGCTATTGTAGGGTCAATGGTGCGAACCAAGGTTGCAGCAGGAGGGGAGAAAGGGAAAAGAAGTTGCATCCTCATCCCGATCAAAGAAAGCAAGAACAATTTCAATAGATGAATCGGAAGAGGAAGATATAGCAATGGAGGATATAGGGTCTGAGGGAGAATCCAACACTGAGGCGATGGAAGAAGTAGACCCAGACGAAGAAGAATACGAGGACGACGTCCTTCCCATTTGGAGGAAGAACCGACGTCTGTCGTCATTCAAGGGGGATGATGTTCAAGCAGAGATGTATTTAAAGAAGACGAAAAAGAGTCAAGTATCAACCTTTAAGCTCATGATATGCGAGCATCAGATTTATCGATCTGATTTTGAAAGCTTTGGAGTAGTTGAATGTTTTATACGATTGGGTTGGGAACAACACTTAAGTTTCAACAATGATGGGGTTGAAGACATTTATGTGGATGCTATCTTGGAATGGATGTCAACTTTGAGGAAGGATCCCGGACATTCCCCGCCATCCACCACCCAACTCATTAGGAAGGTAAATGGAAAAACAATAAGCCTGTCATTCTTTAACTTAAACCGGATTGCAAACTTTGACACAGGAACAGCTAATGGGACACCATATACATACCCTTCTCCTACAATGCTAGCGTGCAAGGTAGCTAAAGAAGAAGTGTGGAGAAATATGATCCATGAAATGTTTTATGTTCCTAAAGGAATAAATGTCGCAAGATGGTCACTTGATTAGGCAAATCTGAAACCCCTTCCCAAGTTGTTGTTGATCTTTCTAAATCAAAATGTGTTACCTCGGTTGGGAGATAAGGCCAAAGTGAGATTGTACGAAGTAATGGTCCTCCATGCACTAGTCACGGGAAGACCGACCTTATCAGCACGGCATCTAATCCTTTGGGGTATTTGGGAATCTCGAGAGAAGTCTGACAGAAAATCCATTCCATATTGCCGGCTGTTGGCTAAATTCTTTAAAAAGCAAAATGTGCTATGAAGTCGAGCTACCAAAAAGAAGGTAATACATGTGCCCTTCAAGATAAGCATTTGCTAGTGGGATTGTCCTATGAGCGAGATGGTGAAATGCATAAGTAGTCGATAGGAGAAGTGGGAGATATCTTGAGGTGATAGATGGGATGTCAGGTATGCGAAAAGGTGACACTTTATAGGAAGAAGGGAGGCATAGACAAACTCCAGTCAGAGAAGAAGTGGAAGAGGATGATAATCCTTATCAGCAGAGAATGAGAATTGCAGTGGCGCAAGCTCACCCTGTGGGGTTTACAAGGTGGGCGGAGCCAGAACAGAGGATGTTTGATCGTCAAACAGAGGAAATGGAAAGAAACAGGTTGTACATGCAACATATGATGTATTCTCAAGAGTTCTACCGGAATCAGGATTACATGTACAATGAAGAAGTTCGCTACCGAGAAGACTATATGCACGGATTGCCATATCAGTGACACCCCCCTACAAACTGGCAGTCACCGGATCTCATGCCCTTTAGTCAGACACAACAGGCCCCATTTTATCCGCAATCTACACCATCGGTGTGGTTGCCAACTACTACACCACCGACTGACGGAACAAGGGGATCGAGTTCAAATCGGGCGGATGCATTCGACATGGGAGATGTCAGAAAAGGATTCTTCGAGAGCATCTTTGGACAACCATACCCAGGACCACCATCTGGTGGTTACTGATGCACTCGCTGATCCTACAATCAAGTCCACGTGTTTATCTTTTTTCTCATTTATAATTATGTTGAATATTTGTGGTGTTTAATAGTGGTAGGTGGTGTGATAAATTTGGAACAACTATTTGCTGCTTTGTTTGGTGGGTGCTAAGTGTTACGTTAAGGGAATTGTTTAATTAGGATCTTGTATGATAGACATTGTGCATGGGTGGAAAATTAGCCTTGTAATTCTATTTGGAAAAGGATGGGATGTGGATACTCTTGTCTCACCAATGACTTTAAAATATACATTGAGGACAATGTAAAATCTAAGTGTGGGGATGAGGGAAAGACTTAAAATGCCCCTAAATTGGCTCATTGATGCATGAAAGCTTAAATTTTTCAATGTAAATCGTGAAAGTCTGTTAACCTATGCACAAGCAAGGGTCCTTAGTCATGGTCATCTTACAATAAAAGGAGTGATGTTGGAAATTGATTGGAATGTTAACCAGGGTGACTAGCTAGATAGTGGACTTTTTATGCATGTTGTCATATCCTTAACCTATCCATCATCATTTTATTAGAATTGAGCCTATGCATGAGTTTAGAACATCGACTGGTTACTTGCTCATTTTCCTTTCATGTGTGTTTACCAAAACGATTACATTATTCTAGACTTGCATAAGTGATACGTTTCAAGATCATGAACCAAACTGTTGCACATACATGATTAAGGCATTAGGATGAACCCTTGTTTATTAGCCTTCTTCAATTATATTATCCTACCCTAAAATGATCCCCTAGTTGCCACTTTGAGCCCCAACTTTTTCATTTGTTTAAACCCAAATCAATCCATTAGCCTTTTCAAACCTTTTTAATTTTTAAGCCCATGTGGTGAAATCTGATAAATATGCTTGAATTTTAGATATAATATTATTAGAAGCAGTAAAGTGTTTAGATGTAATCATTATTAAAAAAAGAAAAAAAAGAAAAAGAAAAAGAAAGGAAAAAAATCAAAAAAAGAAAAGGAAATAATGGGTCAAAATGACCATAATATCAATGTCATGTTCAGTGATAATAATATTGAATATGGGTCAAGCTTACCCAAATTCACTGTATAGTGGTTATTTATTGTTTAGTATGTTCAATATTCTTTTTGGATTTCATCACTTTTAGCCACTCCAAATTACTTATCAATACCTAAACCCTAAGCCCTACATTACAACCTTTCAAAGCCCTTTTGATGTGTGCACGATTTGTGTTATTGAAGGAGTCACGATCATTATGCAATTATGGTAATCATGAATTGTTCTTGGTTGAGAGTACTACACTGATATACTAGCACGCTTTTGCTAGACCAGATCCTAAACCGAGAGGAGTGAAACTTGTGAGAGGTGTGATTACATGCATAAGGAGGACTAGAAAGCTGTTGGGCTAGGTTAGATAAATCATATTTCAAACAAGTAATGTCTTTGCTTACAAAACTATAACTTCATGTATGATATTGTAAGCGGGCATGACTTGGGACCTAGCTAACAGATGGTGAACACATGGCTAGATCGTATTTGTCTAATGACTGTTATAGTGTTATGAGCAAGTTTGCTTGGGGGCAAGCAAATGATAATTGTGGGGATGTGATGCGATCATTTTTGTATGTGTTTAAAGTGTTTAAATGTATGCTTTTAACGTGATTTTCCTATCGAGCGTAATCACTTTGTGTTAGGTTTGAATTATAGGTGTGTGAGCTTAAATGGTGTATTCAAAGGTTGCACGAAGATTGGATGACATATGGATGAAAAGAGATGAAGAAAATGAAGAAAGAAATTGGTGCAAAATGAGCATAAGACGTAACTTACGTCCTAAAGGAAGTAAGCTACGTCCTTTCTAAAACTGATAGTTTTTGGGACGTAAGACAGAGGCTAACCACGTATATCATGGGGGAGGACGTAATTTACGTCCCTAAGGATGTAACTTACGTCGTAGGGTCAGATTTGACGTAATTTTCTAGATTTTGACCATATTTAAGGAGGATTATCAATCTAAAAACCCTAATTCGCATTGGAAAAAAGGGACAAACTTGGACGATTCTTGAGGTTGATTCTACTTCTCCAACTCATTCCAATCCATCATGTCATGTTCCAATCCGATCTTGTTGCCGAATTCATGAAGATGCAAGGCTAAACGTTTCGTGATCTACCTCGGGTGATAGTTTTCGTGTTTTTAGGTTTTTGTTTATGTTCAAATTGTGTTGGGATAAACTTTAGAATCCGTTAAGTTTTATTGAGTTTAACTTGTGTCTTGATTGTTTAAACAATTGTTTAGTAATTCTTGATCAATTTCATATAATTAAGCGCGAGTTGTATGATTGCAAGGTTTTGGTTATTAATTCAATTGACATAGTATACTAAGACCTGTTAATTCTTGGTTATCTCTGTCACTTAATCATTACACATATAAAATCTCCGTTAAGGATTTTCCACCAAGTTGAACTAGGCGAATACCAAGAACCGAACCTGAATCCCGGGGTGGATTACCCTTTTTCATAATCGTCTTCTAATAAATTTTCATTAATTGCAATTTGCTTTCTTAATTAAGTTTAATCATTCCAAGATCTGATTTTTACAGCGAATAGGCAATAGTTTAAGCAATTTGATAATTTAGTTAATCGTTCTTATAAATCAATTCACAATACACCGATCACTAATTCCACGAGGGTCGACAACCCTACTTACCCTAACTAGTTTACGTGAATAGGAACACACATTTTAACATCTTATTTGATTGGTACTTCGACATCGATCACCGCCAAACCCAAGAAACTACGAATCTCGGATGGCGTCTTCGGTGACTTCCATTGCATTACCGCCTCCACCATTGCCGGGTCCACCATTATTCCGTCAGGATTCACCACATGACCCAAGAATTGAACTTCACGCAACCAGAATGCGCATTTGGAGAATTGGCATACAACTTCTCCCTTCTTAATGTCTCCAACACCTCTCGAATGTGACCGGCATGCTCTTCTTCGCTCTTCGAGTAGATCAGGATATCATCAATGACCACAATTACTAATCTATCCAACATCGGCTGCCACACTCGATTCATCAAATCCATAAAGGCAGCTGTCATGTTAATTAGATTAAAAGACATAACGAGGAACTCGTAGTGTCCATAACGCGTACAGAAAGTTGTCTTAGGAATGTCTTGTTCCTTCACCTTCAATTGATGGTAGCTAGATCGTAGATCTATTCTCGAGAACCAACTAGCACCTTGGAGCTGGTCGAACAAGTCATCAATCCTTGGTAACGGGTACCGATTCTTCACCGTCAACTTGTTCAGCTCTCGATAGTCAATGTCACAAACCCAACTTTGACGGCTGAAACGTCGAGGAGTGAGAGTTAAGATCGTTCACAGCCACATAATGCTATTAATAACCCAAATATATATATTAAACATAAGTTTCAATTGTACTATTACAATCATAAGTCTCAAAGAAATTAAAATAAACATAACAAGTCATTTTATTTCACTTATTTATCTAGGTCCATTCCTAGATGTGTAAGCTTCAAAGAGTAGAAATCAAGCTTGAGTATTTCTTGAAACATGTTAAAAATAAAAGGTCAATAATAATGTTGGTGAGATTTCCATAGTTTGTAATACATAAGTATATAAAAGATGGCAATTCATGTTGTAAATTAGAGAACAAAGTAAACTAGGGATGTAAGACAGAATGCACAATCAAACCTCGACAAAATTTTACAAGTCTCAAACGTTTAAAAGTGTTTACGATTAGCTAAGTGTACTTGGATCAACCAAGCAGGCTTGTCTGGCCCATAGATCTATGACTTCGCTAGGTTAGCAATAGTTAATGATTGTACATATATTCGACATTACATGGTAGCTACAAGGTTCAACTAACTACAACATACATATGAAATGCCATAAGTTTACTAGAATCAAACGTGTTTACAAGTGCAAAGATTATAAAGTAACATGTTTCACCCCAAAGTGTGAAAATATGAAAAAAGGGGTATAGAAATACTCACTTGATCAATATGTATGTAATTGACGATTAATAATAGATATAATAATCAACGTTCCAACGTAGTTCTCACAAGGCACCTATATATATAATTACAAGGTTTAGGTTTTATAATAAAATTAGCGTTTTAATGCGAACTAGGGTCTTGATAATAATTTGGGGACCTTTAAAAAATAAACAAAACTAATTAGTGAAATTATACATATCTATTATAGTCTAGTAACATAAAAACATACATTTTATATAATTCTTAAAAGAATTAAAGCTTTTATAAATACATGTGGAGTAAAATGTATAAATATCATGATTAATCCACCATTAAAATGTATTGATTTAAATTGTTATCTTAAATCTAATTTATAAAAATATACTAAGCACTATATTTGTTTATAAATATTTATTAAAGTATTTAAAAATATATATAAATAAATTTACAGAAATATATGGTGTCTTTTAAAAAAATTTAACAAGTTCACAACTTGATCTTTATATTTTTTTAGAAAAATTTAAAGTTAAACAAAGGCTTGAAAAGCCCAAAAATAAAAGTTGAGGAGGCCCGGGTTCGAACCCGGGACCTCAGGGTTGAATTGCAAGGACATAACCAGTAAACCAGGGCCACAGCTGTGGTTAATGTTGGTTTTAATTTATTATAAATCCCAATTCAACGAAATTACCCAATTCTCAAGAACCCTAGGATCGGGTGAATCCAAATTGAAGTTTAATTCGATTCGGTTAACATCAATAATCATGGGGCTTTTGTTTCCCATGTTAAAACGAATGTGAAGGTGTATCAAACTTACCCGATTTGTATTGAAATAAGGTTAAGAACAGTGAGAACAACCCGCGACAGAGTTTGAACGAAATTCGTGCGCAAATGCTTATGAATCTCAAATTAACTTCATGGATAGCTTCGAACAATGATCTTGATGCAAAGCCCTCTCTTAATTTCAGTTTAATTTGATCAGAAGGTGGGTTTTGATATTGCTACAGATTGCGGGTTTGAGGGAATCGATTGTAACGTTTTGTGTAGGTTTCAGGTGAAATTAGATGTTGTAATAGATTAAAGGTAGTTAATGATTGTTTGTACTTGTTTAATTTTGATAATTATGGTGTCTTCAATGTTGAATGGTTATGCGATTGATTTCTTTCGGTTATTCGATCGATTAGCTTGTAACCGGTGGTTTAAACACCACTGATTCGTCCATTCAAGGTCGAATCTTGTACCCGAAGGGTTTGAGACGGTTTGGGATTCATAACCGGTCAAATAATGGTGATTTTGGGCGTCGCCGGAGCCGTAGCCGGCGGTGGCCGGAAAATCAAACGGTGGGGGGAAAGGCTTGGGTTATCTTTTGGAAATTACACAATTGGTCCCTGTACATTTCCATCTTTATTAATTTATGTCAAAACTTCCTAATTCAAGTTTTCAAAATAACAAATACCCCCCCTTGAGTTAATAAACTCCAAGTTTTAAATATTATTCATTGTTTTAAGTTTGAAAACTTTTAAAAATTATTATTACTATTATTATTGTTATTATTTAATATTATTATTATTATTAGTATTATTATTATTATTATTATTATTATTATTATTATTATTAGTTTTATTATTATTTTTATTATTATTGTTATTATGATTATAATTATTATTATGCTCAATTAATAGATAAACTATAGTCTTCTTACATTAAAGAATTAAAGACTAACTAATAGATAAACACAAATAGCCCACAGGTTTCATGAAAGCATTAATAGTCCTTACAAGAATAAACGAGGTTAACTATTAGTTAACCAAAAATACAAGATGTTACAGTCTCCCTTACTTAAAAGAATTTCGTCCCGAAATTAAGAATAAACTAGGCGAACAAATGCGGGTATCTCTCCTTCATATGATCCTCACGCTCCCAAGTGAACTCAGCTCCACACATGTTCTCCCAACGAACCTTGACGATTGGAGTAGTTGTGGTTCTCGTCTTCTTCATAATACGATCCATAATTTCAACAGGTTTCTCAACAAAGTGCAATGACTCGTCGATCTGGATGTTTTCCAATGGAACATGCAGACTCTCGTCGGCCAAACACTTTCTCAAATTTGAGATATGGAACACAGGATGAACTCCACTAAGGTCAGAAGGTAGTTCCAGTTTATAAGCCACCTTACCAACCCTTTTCAGGATTTTGAAAGGTCCTACAAATCTTGGAGCTAGTTTACCCCTCTTTCCAAAGCGAATAACACCTTTCCACGGTGACACCTTAAGAAGAACCATGTTGCAAACTTGGAACTCCAATGGCTTACGACGCTTATCGGCGTAACTCCTTTCTCGACTTCTTGCCACTTCGAGGTTCTTGCGGATTGTAGAGACTTTATCGGTTGTTTCTTGTATAAGTTCAGGACCAGTGATGAAATTTTCACCAACGTCGGTCCAGCAGATCGGTGATCGGCATTTACGACCATACAAAGCCTCGAATGGTGCCATATTGATACTTGAATGATAACTATTGTTATATGAAAATTCCGTGAGCGGTAAATGCGTATCCCAATCACCACCAAAGTCAAGGACACAAAGATGCAGCAAATCCTCGAGAGTTTGGATTGTTCATTCAGTTTGACCATCGGTTTGAGGATGGTAAACCGTACTTAAATCCAATTGAGTACCCAAGAGTCTTGCATCGAAGACCAAAAGTGTGAAGTGAAACGAGCATCACGATCGGAAATAATATGGAAAGGAACGCCATGATGACTCACAATTTCGTCAATGTAGATTCGAGCAAGCCTTGAAACCTTGTATGTATCTCGTATGGGTATGAAATGTGCTGTCTTGGTCAAACGGTCAACAATGACCCATATACTATCGTGACCCCGAGGTGTGCGAGGTAACTTGGTTATGAAATCCATGGATATATGTTCCCATTTCTACATAGGGATTTCAGGTTGCTCAAGTAAACCACTTGGTCGTTGATGCTCGGCTTTGACCCTTGCACACGTGAGACACTTGGAAACATAAGACGCGATATCCTTTTTCATTCCAGGCCACCAATATTGACCACGCAGGTCCATGTACATCTTATCGGAGCCAGGATGAATGGAATATCGGGTTTGATGAGCTTCGTTCATAATGAAGTGTCGAAGGTTATCACGATTCGGAATCCAAAGTCGATTCAAAAAGTAACACATGCCATTCGGTTTTGTCTCTAGTTGTGACCGAATGTTAGGCATCAAATCTTCATCTTTCCCTTCATCGGTTAGTACCGCTTGTTGAGCCTCGCGAATGCATAACTCAAGGTCACTATTGATCCTTATGTTTTGAAGCATGATAGTAGCCTCGTTGACATCCGCAGGAATCTCGGTATCAAATTCTCCTAGTGTATCAAACCATTGCCTTCGATCTCGAATTTCTTGGAGCGAGACAGTCTTGTTGTGGACCTTGCGACTCAGCGCGTCGGCTACAACATTCGCCTTTCCAGGGTGATAGAGAATGTCATAGTCGTAGTCGCTAATCAACTCAATCCAACGCCTTTGTCTCATGTTGAGATCCTTTTGGTTAAACACATGTTGGAGACTCTTATGGTCGGTGTAGACTATACATTGCGACCCATATAGATAGTGTCACCAAATCTTCAATGCAAAAACCACAACACCAAGTTCAAGATCGTGAGTCGTGTAGTTCACTTCATGAACCTTCAATTGCCTCGACGCGTATGCTATAACTTTGCCTCGTTGCATGAGAACACAACCAAGACCTTGATTAGAAGCATCGCAATACACGGTAAAGTCATCGTTTCCATCGGGAAGTGTGAGAATAGGAGCATTACACAACTTGCGTTTTAATGCCTCGAAAGCCTCTTCTTGCTCGGGTCCCCATTCAAAAAGTCGATTCTTTTGGGTTAGTGACGTTAATGGTTTAGCAATCTTTGAGAAGTTTGCTATGAACCTACGGTAATATCCCGCTAAGCCCAGAAAAGAACGAACCTCGATTGGGGTTGTGGGAACACACCAATTCTTCACGGCTTCAATTTTAGCAGGATCAACGTGAATTCCTTGGCTATTCACCACATGCCTTAAGAATTGAACCTCCTCCAACCAAAATTCACACTTAAAAAACTTGGCGTATAATTGCTCTTTCTTAAAAGTCCAAGAACTTGTCGCAAGTGCGTCTCGTGATCGATTTTCGTCTTGGAATAAATAAGAATGTCATCAATGAACACGATCACGAACTTATCCAAATACGTTTACATATTCGATTCATGAGATCCATGAACACAACAGGTGCATTGGTCAAACCAAAAGGCATAACCATGAACTCGTAGTGTCCATATCGAGTACGAAAAGCGGTTTTTGGAATGTCGTCATCATGAACACGTAGTTGATGATACCCAGAACATAGATCGATCTTTGAGAATTGAGTTGCTCCTTGAAGTTGATCGAAGAGATCATCGATTCGAGGAAGAGGGTATCGGTTTTTAATAGTAAGCTTGTTGAGTTCTCGGTAATCGATGCACATACGAAATGAACCATCCTTCTTCTTCACAAACAGTATAGGTGCACCCCACGGTGATGAACTAGGGCGAATAAAACCCTTATCGGTCAACTCTTGCAATTTACTAGCTAGTTCTTGCATTTCAGACGATGCAAGACGATAAGGTCATTTAGCCACAGGGTTTGCACCAGGGATTAAGTCAATCTTGAACTCAACCTCTCGCACGGGAGGTAACCCTTTAAGATCCTCGGAAAAAACCTCGGGAAAATCCCGCACGACAGGAATGTCTTTTAACTCCTTACCCTTGGCTTTCATATTAACTACATATGCCATGAAAGCCATGTAGTTTTTACTTAAGAACTTACGGGCCTTGATGCGGGACATGAGTTTGAGTCTTTGGGATGATTTCTCCCCAAAGACCTTCAAAGTATCGTCGGTCGGTAAGGGAATTCAGATACACTTCTCGAGGCATAGAATTCCGCATGATGCTTGGCTAACCAATCCATACCAATGATAACATCAAAGCTTCCCAATTGCATAGGAATAAGGTTGACGAAGAACTCGTGTTCGTTAAGGCTTAAGGTGCAGTCACGTATTACGACGTCAACGACGACAGATTTTCCATTGGCGACCTCGACCGTGAAAGATCTTTCCAGGTTAACACGCGGTTTAGAAAGTATAGGCTCGAATTCCAGGGACACGAAACTCCTATCGACACCCGAATCAAACAATACAGAAGCATAATGACTATTTACAAGATACATACTGTTTGGTAATAATCCATTATTGGTATGATGAACACAAATAGAAAATTTTATAAGACAAGAAATGATTTAAAAGGAGTTTAACGACGTACCATTCACCACGTCGTTGTTGGCTTGAGCTTGGTTGGCATTGCTGTTGAAAGCCCTTCCACGAGCCGGTGGCACAGTTTCCGCATTGCGAGGACATTACAGACGAATATGACCAGGCTCGCCACAGTTATAGCAGGTTCGGTTGGTAAGCATGGCAGTGTTGTTTGGCGCACGAAGACAAGTAGTCACCAAGTGTCCATACTTCCCACACAACGAGCAGAATCAGCATGGAATGTTGCTTGAATGATGGTACTTGCACGTGTTACACATAGGATGTGGACCGGCATAAGCTTTAGCCATGGGAGCTTGATTCGCAACCACCATTTGTTTTTGAGGAGCATTTGGGGCGGTCATAGCACAGTTACGCGTCGGGGTGAACTTACGCTTTTTGTTTTGAGAAGATGACTCGGCCCTTACCTCCTTTGTTGCCTCGGGTGTCACATTCGTAGTGGACTTGGAACCCTTTGCCGACATAGTGCCAGCTCTTATATGATTCTTAGTGAGTTGTGTAGTTATAGTAATCGCCTCCTCCAAAGTTGTGGGCCTACTACCCACCACAGCATCTTGAATTTGAGGTGGCACCCCCTTGATAAATTTCTCGATGTTACGGGGCACGATGTCCACCATGTGTGGTAGAAGCATACTCAACTCATGATGTCGGGTAGAATAAGCCAAGTGATTCCCACCATCTTGGTTAAGGTTCCAGAACTCCTCCTCCAGCTTTTGCAATTCGCTCCTCGGGCAGAACTTTTGGATCATGATATCCTTAAATTCTTCCCAGGGCAATGCCATTGCAACCTTAGTTCCACGGTTTCTCATTTCACTGTTCCACCAAGTTAGTGCTCGTTGTTGAAGAACACTTGTGGCATAGCGAACCTTGAACTCGTCGGGGCACTCGCTAACAATGAATGTGTTCTCCATACTTTCAAACCACTCAAGAAGTCCAGTGGCTCTTTCTTTTCCACTAAAACTACTGGGTTTGTATGAGTTGAAATGTTTGATGGTGCAAGTACGATTGTTCCTGTTTTGGTTGTTGCTATTCTCTCTATGAGCACCACTATTGTTTCCATAGGTGTTGTTGCTATTAGTCATTAGGGTGCTATTAAGTTCAGCAACCATAGTCGGGATGACAGCAACCATTTGTCGGGCGATCATGGCGGCTAGTTTACGATCGGAACTTCCACGCTTTCCATGATGACGAGACATGCTGGAATATGCAAAATGAGTTAGGCACGAGGAATAGAATAACAAGGATTATAATTCAACAAGGATAAGACAAGAGTTGTAAGGCACTTAGAATGGTTCCATTTGGTAACGCATCACCATTTGGAAACGTTGACACGTCAAGGTAAGTTGACCCATTCGCCTTAGAAGTTTGTGCGTGTTGACCATAGTTTATCACTCATCCCAGAAATCCCCAGGTAAGCATAACTAGTCCCGTAGGATTTATGCGATATGCTTGCCTTAGCCCGAGGGCCTTTTGCCAGGAAATCCAGGATACAGGTGTCTATGTGTCACACAATATTTCTTAGGTTCATGGAATCAAAACCTTGATGAGATCTATATAGATTAGACATAACGTCTAAAGATCCAAATCATAAGCATAAGCATAAGTTTCCACGTGTTGACGAGAATAAGATTAAGAGATTTCATGTTCGGGGAGAGTCAAAGAGTCAAAGTTAAGTTTAGGGAGACAAGTAACAATGTTTAGGCAATCCTATGCTAAGGCATCAAATTGCACATAAGAGGGCATAGCATTATGTAACATGCAAACTATATAATTTACGAGATAGAATTATATTTCTATAAGGTTCATGCACACTATAGTCTAGGTCACCATTTCTAATAACCTAGATCCCTATAGTTATGGACTTTGATACCAATCTGTCACACCCCAACCTTGAAGGCGGAAACGTCGAGGAGTGAGAGTTAAGATCGTTCACAGCCACATAACGCTATTAATAACCCAAATATATATTAAACATAAGTTCCAATTGTACTATTACAATCATAAGTCTCAAAGAAATTAAAATAAACATAACAAGTCATTTTATTTCATTTATTTATCTAGATCCATTCCTAGATGTGTAAGCTTCAAAGAGTAGAAATCAAGCTTGAGTATTTCCTAAAACATATTAAAAATAAAAGGTCAACAATGGTGGGGGGGAAAGGTTTGGGTTATCTTTTGTCAACAATGGTGGGGGGGGGGAAATGTTAAAAATAATGGTGATTTTGGGCGTCGCCGGAGCCGTAGCCGGTGGTGGCCGGAAAATCGAACGGTGGGGGGAAAGGTTTGGGTTATCTTTTGGAAATTACACAATTGGTCCCTGTACATTTCCATCTTTATTAATTTATGTCAAAACTTTCTAATTCAAGTTTCCAAAATAACAAACACCCCCTTGAGTTAATAAACTCCAAGTTTTAAATATTATTCTTTGTTTTAAGTTTGAAAACTTTTAAAAATTATTATTAGTATTATTATTGTTATTATTTAATATTATTGTTATTATTATTATTATTATTATTATTATTATTATTATTATTATTATTAGTTTTATTATTCTTTTTATTATTATTGTTACTATGATTACGATTATTATTATGCTCAATTTAATAGATAAACTATAGTCTTCTTACATTAAAGAATTAAAGACTAACTAACAGATAAGCACAAATAGCCCACAGGTTTCATGGAAGTTTTAAATGTCCTTACAAGAATAAACGAAGTTAACTATTAGTTAACCAAAAATACAAGATGTTACAGTCAATGCATATTCGCATACTTCCGTCCTTTTTCTTTACAAACAATACCGAAGCACCCCACGGAGAGATACTCGGTCGAATGAATCCCTTATCCATTAACTCCTACAATTGGCTCATGAGTTCCTTAATCTCAGTCGGAGCTAATCGATATGGTGCTTTGGCAACGGGTTGAGCACCGGGTATCAAATCAATTTGGAACTCAATCTCGTGATCCGGTGGCACGCGGGGTAAGTCTTCCGGGAATACGTCCGGAAAGTCGCACACCACTAGTTCCTCAGATAATTGCGGTACCGACGCATCCACATCTTTTACGTATGCCAAGTAGGCACTACATCCACGTTTCATGCACTTCCCCGCCACCACCATCAAAATCACCTTCGGGATCGTAGTAACGCGATCTCCATAAATCGTAACCAAACTCCCATCGGGCGCAACTAATCGAATCATCTTCTTGCGACATATGATGTTTGCTTCATAGGTTGCTAACCAGTCCAGCCCTAGTACTACATCAAATCCACCTACGGGCATCACGTGTAACTTAGCAGCAAACCTATGACTTGCCCTCTGCCCTCCTTCCTCCGGCTTCTTCTTCGCTCCAGAGCTCTCCGCCCTCGACTTCTTGCAATCTCTGCTCATATGTCCAATCTCGCCACAGTCGTAGCATTTAGTCAATTGACAATCTCTTGCCGTGTGGCCCTCCTTTCCACATTGGAAGCACAGGTTTGATCCCCACCTACACTCACCAGTATGCCCTTTCGCACACTTACCACACTTCCTCGTCTCCGCATCGGACGAAGCTACACGCCGGTCATCCGTCCTGGCAACCTTTTTGTATGGAGTGTAACCCTCACGTTCAACCCGCTTTCCATTGCAGTTCTTATCATTGCTACCCTTCTTGTTCACTTCAATCATGGTCGTCTCCTTCACCGCCCTCATTACCTTAGTCACCATAAACGGGAGAATTGTCTGCATGGCCTGTTGAACTCCCTCGACAACAGCCTCTTTCTATGTGGTCCTCAGACTAGCACTATCATCACAGGCTTCCGGGTGATAGATCTCAAGCTCTTCGAGTGCCACCTCAGCAGCTCTAGCCATGCTTCTTGTGACACACGGTCCAGCACAACGTCCACCACAACATTCACCTGACGAAACCTTCGAAGGTCTACCACCGACCATCCTCTAACACGCTAAAGATTCAAACACTAACGCGATCATTCAAGGGAATAGCTCAATTTATGTCAAGTATAGTAAGTCCCTAATTACAGTGGCCAGTTGTGATTAGCCACTTACTTTACTCTTCATACCTCAAGCATTTCCTATCCTGACTATATCAGTATTTAAATCTACTAAAAGCACATAAATCAAATAGCATGCGCACATAATACCGGTTAACATTAAGAAAAGACATACCTGATGGCACGTAGCTACTCAGGCTGACATCCCTCCAATTGTCCCATTTTCAGTTTAAGTTTAGGTTTCTAAAAATTTATATAACCCAATTCTCTTAAACTTTGGCTCTGATACCAACTTGTAAGGCCCTGTTCCCGGAGACCTCACAGTTGGTGATTCACAGCATTAAATACATTAAACATTATAATTTACAAGCTTAAGTAGCGGAATTATTTTAACAAAATCCATTCATTACATTTCATTAAAAACACTGTTGTTGAGCAATGCATTATTGTTTAACCAAATACAAAAGAATTGTTTAATTGCATTACAAAACAACAGCAATAACAAGTATGAATGGATGTCAGTCTTTTCCTGCCGAGTAGCTTCACCCTCGTGCCGTCCTCAGCAATGTTTACCTGCCAACTGAAAATGTATAATAGTTAGCGTTGTTAAGTGAGTTCTAGTTTTAAAAGTAATAAAATACTTTCTGTAAGGTATATATATGAAAATACTCTTTTTATGAAATTTCATCTCTTTATACGTGAGCATGCATTAACTATACAACCAGATAATGCTTATTCTCTTTACTGTATGCCTTGTTTATTCTGTACTCTTTTATTTTTATCTTTCACTGTCTATGTGGACCAATGAGCAATACCCTAAACTATATGCGTAGGGGAGATGGTGTTAGGCCATCTATTCCCTCAGTGGGCTCTAAATATTGTATACAAGGCTGGCCCAGTCACCTAGGGTACGCTGCAAAGGTCCGCCAATCTCAATTGACTGGCCCCGTGTGCATAATAGGGTAGCTAACCCGCATCACAGTTGAGCTAACGACAACATGGTCATGCACCTCCTATAAAATTGCAAGACTTGTTAACATTTTATTTAAGTTCCATTTCTCTTCTTCATTGCTCTTTCGCTTTATTATTAGCAACACTTTACGTTACGATAATAAACACATCACGTTAAGTCATACACTAATAGTAATAATAATAATATGGAACAATCATAAAACAATCATAATCATGCATAGAGCTAAGCATTAATAAGCCCTAGTCAAACCTTGATCAAAACCTTAATAGCACATACTCCCAAAATTTCATAATAAATTCTAAGTGTTTAGGCGCACCAATACTATTTGGGTGCATGAGCCCTGTTGGGTGTTTCATCATTATGCAGGCGCATCAGCCAACACTTAACCGTTTTAACACTTAGGCGCATGAACTATTCAGGCGCATGGATACTATTGGGGCGTATGGTCCATTCGGACGCATGGACACTTAGGCGCATGGGGTTTGGGCGGTTGGGCATACTTAGGCGCATGGGCTATTCAGACGCATGGACACTATTGGGGCGCATGGCCCTACACTTAGTCGTCCGATTACAAATTCTAGGCACATGAACCACTGTTTAGGCGCATGAGTTACACTTAAACATTTTTAAGGCATTTCCAGACGCATGAGCCCTATTTAGGTGCATGAACCTTCTGCTCAACATATTTCTAGGATATTTTCGAACCCAAACATCAAGCCTATTTATTCTAAGCTTATCAAGGCTATTCTAAGCATGAACAACTTAATAACACCTAAGGAACATCATCAAACATGCATAATACATACAGGTATACATACATAAACATAATAAAAACCGTTTAAATACATTTTCAGCCTCAAAGAGTTTAAAACAAGTAAAACCAGGGTCTAGAAACTCACATGGTGCAACTTTGGGTGTATCTTCCTTCTAACCCGTATGCAAATGAGTTCAAACACCTAGAAACCCACCAAACACACACACACGAACACAAACACAAACACATAAGCACATAACCGAGACAAAACCCATCATAAACACTTAAAAACTTTGAATTCTTACCTTGAATTCAACCTCTTCTTCTACTTCTTCAAATCTAGAGTTTCTGCTCCCTCTCTCTCTAGAACCGATGAAATGGCGATGTGAAAAGAGGGTGGGCGGCCATGCCCACCTTTACACCAACTTTTTGTATCAACTTTTATTCTTTTTGTCCTTTTGACACTTTTAACCCCTCAACTTGGGTTAAATTACATTTCTTATTTTTATTCTTCATTTCTTATCTTTCTTTTAAAAGAAAAATCCGGGTGTTACCCTTTACGAGTTGAAATAAGCTCCTCAAGCTTGGAATACAAAGTTTAATGGATTCCTAAAAGAGTATGGGTTCCAACTATGCAAGCTCGAACAATCCATGTACATAAAACGACAAACAAGGGATCACTATCGGTGGGAATTTATATGGATTACCTAATTGTGACGGGTAATAGTTTAGAGAAAATCATACAATTCAAGAGGCAGATGAAAGAAATATTTGAGACTAGTGATCTAGGCCCACTCTTTTATTATCTCGTACTTGAAATGATGCATGGCAAAGATGGAATAAATATTAAGCAAACAAGTTAAAGGTGAGGATGTGGGAGTGCAATTCCACTAAATACCCAATGGAACGGGAATGAAATTAACAAAGGAAGATGAGAGCAACAGTGTTGATGCAACATAATACCGGAAAACAATAGGGTGTCTTTGGTAATTGACTCATATACAGCCAAACCTTGCATACTCGGTAGGATATGCAAGTAGATACATGCAAACTCCCAATACTACGTATTATTAAGCTGTCAAACAGAGTTTAAGGGATGTAAAAGGAACTATTAATATGGATATTTAGTATCGAGGAAATGAAAGTAATAGCCTGCTAGGATTCAGTGACAATAGTTATTTAGTTGATATGGAAGATGGAAAAAGGAACCATAGGCTTTGTGTTTTATTATGATGTCGAATAATAGCATAGAACTCCTAAAAACAACCAACAGTAGCTTTATCATCCTACAAGGCAAAATTCATGGCTGCAACTTTAGCAACTTGTAAGGCAATTTGGCTAAGGGGTTTGTTGGTAGAAATCATAGGAAGAAAAGAAGACCATGTTAGTTTTTCTTCATTTTTATTAAGTTTTCTATCAATTAATTGAAGGAGTTCCATAAATATTCTGATGTTTTTTTTATTTTTCTGTTGTTCATTTTTTGATTCTTGTACTATACATCTATGTATTATTTCTTCATACCATAGTGTTTAAATTATGGCTTTATGCAAAATTGACCACCTTCATGTCTTTACATGCTGCAAAGCACGTTTTTTAGTACTTGATTATTTATAATCGTAGAGAAAGTTGTACAAATTAAACAATTCTTACGCAACGCAGGGTACAAAGTGATAATAACCATTGATCTAAATTATGTAAGGGTCAGATTAAAGATAAAACAATTACGCAAAAAATGTGACTGGAGGGGTAAATTTAGAAATATCCTACAATTGTTGACTTTTATATTTTCTCATTTTTTGAACACATATAATTTTTTTATATAACATTATTTTTTTATAAAAAGTCCACTATAAATTCAAGCATTTATCCTCTTTCATATGAGTATAGTGTTGCTAAACATTTTTAAACAAAAATATCAATTTTTGTTAAAAACGTTCCTGTGTTATGCGTATATGTGTGATTAATATTGTAATTATGAACATAACTGGCATAATCATCAACACTTGTTTAATTTTAAATATAACATACGTAATTATTTTTTATAACGTAAGTAATTTTTCTTTCCGTACTTGCATAATTATGAATATAACTTCAGTAACTATTTATATTTTATGCGTAAGTATAGACCTGACGAAACTACCTCTCCATTAAAAAAACAGATGTTACGCTCTGATAAATTCGTACGATTCGCATAAAAATTATATTTTGTACGGTAACCACCGTAGGGGCATGAAATGGGTGCCAATCTAGCCTATATTACCCAGAACATTTCTCCTCACAGGGTTTGACAAGGGCGTGATGGGTGTTCTAGGGATGGTACGTCATTGACGTAATTGCGATAATAGTTTTTTTTAAATGTTTTATTGTCAATTATAATACTACACAACATAATTTTCTTTGTATTTGAACCCAACATTCACGCAAACACTTATAAACATCTTTATAATAATTACATGATCAATACCTGCATAACGCTTATGTTAAAACATTTTTACATTATTATGACACACCCGATGCAAACAATCTAAATCACACATGATAAGAACATGATGCCCTTAGCCAAAAGCAAAAGCTCTAAGAAATGCGACACAATATGTACGACTAGTCATACATATCACTAGCTACTACTTTTTATTTCTTCATGACTCAACCCTCTAAAACCATATTTTGGATCCCCTAAACATGGTGGTTTGGGGTGGTGTTGGGCGGCGTTACCACGAGGGCGATCACCGCTCTCTTCCCACGCTCCGCCTGGCTGTTTTCGGCGAACTTCATGCTTCCGATATGCATCCCCATATCCCTCTCCTCCTGGCTATACTCTGAGCAATAATAATACTCTTCATTGTATTTCTCATCCTTTGATGCCCCTAAAAACATGCTCCCCCATTGCGGGAAGTGGATCAAAGCCACCGACAGCGTTAAAACGACTGTCATCACGCCCATCCATGTCAGCCCCGAAGCCGTTGAGAATCTCGTACCCGAAAAAAACAGAAGCTGAGTCAACCCACCACCTACATTGCCTCCAGCACCGGTTAGACCGGATAGGATGCCGAGGGAGCGTCTTGAGACGAATGGAATGATACCATACGTCGCCCCGCATGCGGCTTGTGCTCCCGCGGCCATCAGCATCATCGATAGTATCGCGATCGGTAGAGAGTCCGCTTGGCCTAACCAGATACAAAAAACTCCTCCTAGGGTTTGTGAGATCCATAATGTCCATAATCTACCCCTCATCCCGAATTTACGAGCCGATAGATCCGATACGAAGCCACCGAACGGGCGGGTCATGAAGTTAGCCACTCCGAAACTGGCTGCAACTACTCCGGCTGTGTGGAGCTTTAAGCTAAACCTATTGATCAAAACAGAAACAATGTTAGTTGTTAACTAGATGGTTTAACGACGAATTAGCGATAACTCTGACTTAATGTGAGATTAAGATTGCTTAACTACCTGTCATAGAAATATTCAGAGATTACATTGTTTAAACATAGTTGCACCCCCATTGAGTATCCATAGATACAGAAAAAGACCCATGTTCTGTAATTTGTAACAGCATTTTTGAACACCTGCAATACATTACAGAAAACTCAATGCATTAAAGTTACGTACATGGTTTAATATGACCATTACATATTACAAAAGTAACCGTTGAATTTTTATAGTACAAAAATAACCTTTGACCACTTAGATCATGCCAACTCAGCGAGATTTACTTCAAAAACCTCGCCCCTTCAATAAACACAGGTTCTTCCTTTATTATTTGATAAAAAGTCTCTATTTATAATACATTATCATCTAAAATAAAAACTAATAAATTTTTAATATTTTATTAAATCTCCATAATCCTTTACTGCATATAAAAATGTTTACAATGTCAATTTCCCTATTTTTTATAATTATATGGAATTTACTCGTAAAACTTATTTGTTTATTTTGTGTTATAGTAATTGTTAAATATAAATATAAAACTAAGTAATATTTATGTTAAAAGTGTATTTAAAAAAAAAGTGTTTTCACAAGTATAGTAAAACATTATAAATAAATAATGTTGGCAGTGAGATATTTTTATTAATTTAGTGAGATATTATTATATCTATAAATTAATAAATTATTAATTTAAAGAGTTGACTTATAATAATTTTCATTTCCTTAAATAAAATAGAAACAAGAACATCAAAAATTATCATGTACATTCACACATTAATTAACTTGTCAAGTTCAAAATACGTATATCTAGATTGATCACTATAAAAAAATCTAATGATAAATTTTAAAATCACATCAACTATATATGGCTTCTAAACTAAATTTTGTTAAAAACCAACGATTACCAATCAACAATGAAACTGTGATGCGAGTATAGATTTATTTTTTATAAGACAATGCTATAATTTTTAAATATTTTAGTAATTATTAATTTATAGTTTCGCTCGAACCCCAATATTATACAATTGGGATTTCAAAAATATTATTTTTTTATTATTTATCGATTGAGGTCTAATTTGACATTGATCCCAAGCTGAGACAAGGTAAAGTTTTAATTTTATTGAGATTATTAGTTTATCGATCATTAAATTATAAATCTTCTATTGTAGTGTGATTTGTTGATATATAATTTTATATTTGTATAAATTTTAAAATAAGTTTAGTATTTTTATACGGAAACTAGTTTTAAGTGATAACTGTAAATATGTTTACATATTTTTTCGAAAGTATATTATGCTGTGAACTAAAATCTTTTTGAAAGTGGCAATATTTGTTTAAAAAACTATGTCACATGTTATTTTTTTTGAAGTGGCGAGATTTATAAAAAAATATCATTTATGTTAAACTATATTCATTTATACTTAGTTAATTTTTTAATAGGGAAGCAGGCGAGATTCTTATTAATTTGGTATTTTCCTAATTTTGTTTAGGTGAGGATATGTGTTACCTTTTTAAAATTTGTACTTCTCATAAAATAATAACTTTCTTAATTAATAAATAGAATGTCACATTATTCCATAATAATAAATTTAAAATCTGTAAATATTCAAATGAAACAAAATTGAAGCGAGGTTTTCAGTCACCTAATACTTAAACAATTTCTTTAATTTGAATTATTACTTTTTGATGATACAAAATAATAAATAGAAAAAGTGCAAAAACTTGTAAAATAAACAGGTATTATTTTAATATAGAAAAGTATTTTTTTTAAAACTATTTTTATGATAAAAAAACTTATGGAATATAAATAAGATTATATCTTTTATTTTTTATAATATATAAAAGATACACTATTTTATGTATAGAAACATTATTTTTGTACAATTAAAAATTTTTGAAATCTGGCAAGCAAGACATTAATTATTATTTTAAAAAAATAATTTTGGTGAGAATAAACCATAATTCTCGCCTGATCAGCAAGGAAGGACACATCAACGTATAAAATTGCAAATTCTTCGCCTCGTCAGCGAGAAACGACACTAGTCAGCAAGGAAGGACATATCGAAGGATAAAATTGTCAATTCTTCGCCTCGTCAGTGAGTAACGACACATCACCGAGGAAAAAGGCAAAATTATTCGCCTTGTCAGCAAAGAATAGACAGAAAATATACCACTTCCTCTTTTCATTAGCAAGTAATGGGACACGTCAGCTAGAGCTTATGGGTTTTTCTCACCATATGACGAGCTAGATATGATGCATATGTCCTTCTGATTGGTTTGACTTTTGATAACTTTTGTTTTTGAATGTTTATTTTGGTAAGTTATTTTGTTCAAATGAGTAAATTAGTAATTATCCCTTGAAATTATTATATCTATGACGATTATCACTGAGTGTCTACGGTATTCGAGCATGGTTGGTCCACGTGGCTAAATTTGTTTTCTTTCTTTCCATTTTTCCCAATGCTCACGTAATCTTCAGAGCATTTATATTAGTTACTCTAACATCATTCTTATATTTATATTAAAAATATTATTTTTTAACTATTTTTTTCAATTAAATAATATTTTTTAATATTTTTATCATTGTGTTTTTTTTTATTCAAAATCACTTTTTAAATATTAAAAAATTATGTGGGTTTTACCGTGATTACCTTAGAGAATTTATCTTTGGAAGCATGGCCGTCCTTCTGAACTTGAGCGAAGTTGCCATCGGGCAAATCTTGTCCGTAGATCAAAACAAGGGTCCCGACGATGAGATGAAACCATCCGGGGATAAAGAAAGCGATCCTCCAGGCGGTAAAAGGCGTGGTTTCGAGCATCTGAGTGATGATATGGAACAACACCGGCATCAGCAGCTGAGTGAGGCCACCTCCTGCATCACCCCAACCCGCGGACACCCCGTTCACCACCCCGATTATCTTCCCGTTAAACATCACACTCGTCCAGTACTGGCACGACACGAACGTCGCCAGCGAGAACCCGATCATGAACCGGACCGCCACATAACCCCCCGCGTCCGCCACGAACGAGAAGCTGAACACCACGGGTGCAGCCAGCATGTTGATCACGGAGCACCCGTATCTCGGCCCGATGAGGTCACACAGCACCCCCATCACCAGCCGCGACAGGATGCTCCCCGATACCGACGCGATCCCCGCATTCGAGATGTCCGAGCGTGTGAGGTTCAGGTTGTCCCGGATGATGGGAACCAGCGGCGCCGCGGCGAAAGTGGAGATTACACATGTGCAAAATGAGAGCCATGACAGGTGGAATGCTCTCATGTGTGGTTCTGCTACGGAGAAGATCTTCATCTTTGTAGCTTGTTTTCCGAGTCCACCGGCAAAGCAAACGTCCGCCGCCTCGTGGCGGTCGCGGTCGCGGTGGTAGCGGTGGCGGTGGGGATGGATATGGCTTCTTCATGCTCATGGATAGTGGATGAGGAAGCCATTGTTGTTACAAAAGTATTAGGGTATGAAGAAACTTATTATAAGTTGAGAGAATAGTATAAGCTATAAGAAAGAATAAGCTGTAGGTGTGCTTATAAAGATAGTATTTGTGGTTATTTATAGGCAAAAATGGAGGGTTTTGACTTTGAGAAGTGGAGATTTGCAAAAGCATATTCCCCTTAAAATAGACTTGAGTTTTGGCTTTTGTAAAATCACGTCCCCTCAAAAGAGACATGAGTTAGTTTTGACTTTTGCAAAAGCACATTCCCTTACAACTTTTAGATCCTTTTTCGTTTTTTTATAAATGTCGTTACTAGTTTTCTAACAGTTAAGAGGGACATTTTAACAGGCATGTTTGTTGGTTAGTAAAACTAGTGATCCTAGTTTAACTAAAACCTCAACCTTTAATATGTTTTTGAGTAAAATTAACCAAATAAATTTGAATCAAATTTTGTGCTTTGCTCGTTAGTGACATAGTGACAGAGATGTGAAATACTACACTAATAGTTACTATTAGCGAGGCTTTAATTTACTGGGTAGGTATATTGTAGTCTAATTCTGTACTAATGCATATATACTTGATTATACAAAACCATAATATAAGTCTTTTGATGTCCAATCCTTTATAGTGGGTTTCATCTAAAACCTTAGGCACACAGAAACAAATATTTATAAATTTGGGTGTATGTATTATGTATATATCTATGTCTAACAACATTCACATTGTAATCTTTGTATAGATCCATATCCTTATATCAGGCAAAATATTTAAAATGATACTTTTTTATTCTCACATTAGAATCTTTTTCATTATCCCATAAAGCGTTCAAAGTAGCTATACAGTAAATTTCAAAAAACGTTATTCAACCCTTATAGATTTTTTATAATCTAAGAGTTTTCACGAGTGAATTTAAAAAGAAAGAAAATTAATGATTTTTAATATAATTATAATAATATATATAAAAAATCTGATATGAATGCTCTTATTTCTTAAAGCGTTCACAGTAGGTATGTGGTTTGTTACAGTGAATGGTTAAATATAATATCTTTCTTCATTTCACATCTTTCATCGCCAAGCAACATCACGCGAAGGTTACCCTCCGGCATTTATGAGCTGGACTATATTGCTGACCACATCTGTAACATAACCCTTTCTTATGGCATTCCACCCATTCAATGCGAGAGAAAGATCGGATATCACGATCGTGTTAAGGGCCTTGGGCCAAAACAAGAGATGTTATGGTTCTAGTGTTGGAGACAACACCCACACTATTGACAGAACCTTGAGTCCCCACATATTTGAACTCCTCATGGCCCAAATGAAGAAGCCAATTCCCAGAACCCATCAATGGATATCCTTGGTACGGGTTTTGAACATACCAAAACTGAGTCAATGATGCGTTATTAGGATTTGGCCGAAGTAGTTATTTCACGTCTTTCAATAAATACATCGCATCCAATCTCAATTACGGGCAATGTAATCGCTCCCACTTCTTCGTATCAGCCCGCAATCTAGAAACAAAGTAACCCAATGCCTGAGATTCAGGCAACTTAGGGACCAAAGTGATGGAAAATGAACTAATAAAGAAAGAATAAGCTAGTGAAAGAAGCTGAATATTATTCAAATGAATGAAGTTCGATGGATACTTCAAGTGCATGCCAGACTTACATATATAAATACATAAAGCAAAGAGATAAAAGAGGAACAACCCTAAAGACTAGGTAACCCTAACAACTTAGTTGTTACCTTTTATTCAAATACAAACAAATTAATAAAACACGTGCACGTATGCAGCTTCTAACCCGCGAACAATTTCATGACTCCTAGCTTGTACCAAAACATCACAAACTTATCCTTGGCGAGAGCTTTCGTCAATACATCAGCAAGCTGATTATGAGTATTACAATACTCCAAATGCACTTTCTTCTGCAATACCATTTCTCTCAAAAAATGAAACTTCAGCTCAATGTGATTAGATCGGCTATGTAACACTGGATTCTTGGAAAGATTAATTGTTGACTTGTTATCACATAAAATGACAGTTGGTTCTTCTTGTGCAAAACCAAGATCTTCCAAGATTCGACGAAGCCACACAACTTCACAAGCAGCACCAGCTGCTGCAATATACTCTGTTTCTGTACTAGATAATGCCACAGTGAGTTGCTTCTTTGATCTCCAGGCCACAGCTCCACTGCCTAAGGAAAACATATAGGTTGAAATGCTTTTCCTATCGTCAATGCAGCTAGCCCAATCACTATCGGTATGCCCAATCAATTTAACCTCTTGACCCCTTTGAAACCAGATTCCAAATTCTTAGTATGAGCAATATACTTAAGAATCCTCATAGCAGCTCCAAGATGAAGTTTGGATGGCCGCTACATAAACCTGGACATAATTCCTACATAATAAGCCAAGTCAGGTGGCGAATGAGTTAAGTAAATAAGGCTACCAACAAGACTTTGAAACAATTCTTCATTAATTTTATGAGCCTCATCTTTCATTTGAAACTTTTCATTGGCATTCATGGGAGTATGTTCTTCTTTGAAATTCAACAATCCAAATCGAGCAACAAGAGTAGTAGCATATTTTTCTTGGCAGAAAATACCATCTTTAGTTTGTTTCACTTCCAAGCCCAAAAAATACTTGAGTTTGCCCATATCAGTCATCTCGAATACATTCATCATACCATCTTTAAATTCTTTTAGCATATCATTGCTATAAGATGTATATATAATATCGTCCACATACAAACACACATAAATAGCCTCTCTTGGACTTCTTCTTTTAACATATAAGGTAGGCTCATTAAGGCACTACTACAGAAAAAGGTATTTGCTACGGTCAAATCCGTAACGAATCCATAGCAAAACGAGTGTTTGCTACGAATTGCTATGGATTTGGTTTGTAGGTGATACTTTCGTCGCTAATTTTTCTTGCTATGGATTTTTGCTACGGACCAATATTTGCAACGGGTTTAGCTATAAAAATTGGCGTCGCTAATTTAGCTACGCATTTGGCTACGAATATTTGCTATGGAGTTTGCTAAGGAGTTTTGTTTGATTTTAGCTATGATGATTTTGCTATGGAAAAGTTTGCTATGGATTTTAGCCACGATTTTGCTATGAATGATTTATCTAGGATTTTGCTACGAATATTTGCTATGAAATTTAGCTATAGATTTGCTACATTTTGGCTATGGAATTGGCTACGAATTTTTCCATAAGTTTTGTTATACTTTTGCTACCAATCTTGCTATGGCTTTGCAATTTTTTACAACGGATTTTATAAAAATGTTGCTATGGGTTTAGCTATGAATTTTGCCTAAATTTTTCAAAAGATTTCTTTTTTATAATATTATTGAACTTTTTCCTGTAAATGATATATGCCACAACTTTTATAATATATACAATTGTAATTAAAGTTTAACCAAAACCAAAAAACATAAAACAGCCAATTGCAATACATTAAACATCCAAAAAAGTCACAGTTAACCCAAACCAAATAGTATAAAATATCCAAAACATCCAAAACATAATGTAAAAATTATAATGGTTACTAGCATAAACTCCTTCCTTACCTTGATGGAATGTTTTGTGGTAGGTTTTGTGATAGCAATCGAAGTTTCTCACTCATTCAGCATATAACCTTCCATTTTCTTCAATTTTCAGCATCATAGCATTCTTCTCTGCTTTATCACGTTCTAACTCCGCTACTTTTTCTTTCAATCTTTACACCTATAATAAATAAATTAGCACATCACACTCATAAAAGATTAATACCAAATACATTAAGAACTCTTATTTTTAACAAATTACAAACAAATAAGACTTAATATAAAGCACTTCATTCAAGTAAATTGTGTGTTTGTGCAATAATGATTCATCTTGACCCATTTCTATAGTTGCGATTACCCATCTTGATCATTTAATACCAATTAAAAAAGTACTTTGCCCAACTTGTCACACCCTCAAAATCCACTTGCGGAGTTTTACCGCGAGGCGTGTGAACAAACCAGGATCACAGTCAATAGTTACTCAGAACGACTCTATATGCCATAATTTAAATGAAAACAACCAAAGTAAATAAATTAAACAGTGCGGAAGCGTTTTGAAAACAACCCAAAGAAATAAAAATATAATTGTGGCAAAACATGTGCCAACCCAAAAGAGTAATGATTAATCATTAAAATGATAAAAATGTCTTGAAGACCGTGTCATAGAATGCAGTGAACCATGCCGTGCTCATATGGCAAACAAGCTAATGACCTGAGAATAGCATACTAAAATGACAACACAATGGTTGGTGAGTTCAAGAGATATTCAAACATAAACAGTTTAATAATAAAGATATACAAGTAGCGCATTGTAACAGATAGCTAGTCCATTAACAATAAATATTATTTCATAGTGATTTCGCAATTGAAACTGACTGTGTTGCGTTGTTGCCTCCTGCCACGACTTAACAGGTCGTGACAATGTTCATTAGGACAACTTGCACCGGTTGACCTCGGGTCACACAGGTGGGGCTCGTCAGACCCAGTAGTACTACCCAAATTTCCCCGCTATTCAATATTAACAATTCGAAAGTGTGAGGACTTTTCCATGATATCAACACTATATAATATTATACACAACTTGAATATAAAAAGCGTTTGTGATTTACCAGTATGCTATCTCCCCCAAAAGAGATTAAATAAAGAGTGGGGCATGAACTCACCTGATATGCGTATAGATACATAGAGTTTGACTTGTCAAACAGAATAGACAGACAACCTTCAGAGGTTACCTAGATCATATAAGTACATGAGTACGTGTAATCAAAGAACATGTGAAACCCTAAGTACACTACAACCAAGGACTCAAGATTTCAGAAAAACAGACATGTTTGACCTAGTTGACCCGTTTGACCCATTGGTGACTTTATGTGTTGTAAACCATTCAAGTAATCATACACATATATCATACATAGTTAACATTCAATAGATCATATGTATGCTATATTCCAGGTGTATCACTTAGATCATCATACAACCAAGTACCATACAAGTCATGTGAATCTAGAACATTAACATATTCATTAGTTATAACACAACTAACATGTCACACAAAGATCAAACCACTCACCACATGCCATGTGAAGCCACTCACGACTTCCCATCCTAACCCTGCCAATCCTACTAAGTAGGGGCCTCAGATTCGCACGCGTGTATGATGATCATAACCATATTATTAACCATATGCATTGCATTCTACAACATCACAACAATCAATTACCAATCCCAAACATGATATCCTACTACTAATCAACATCCAAATCATACATGATCATAAATATCCAAATATCATTCATGATTATCCAAAACATCCCTTACAACTATTTTAACATGTTTCATCACCTTAGAATTCATCCATGATCATACTAACATGCTCCTAACATCCCAACCATGTTCAAACTATCATCTTTCACATTTTGTATAAATAAAGTTTCCCTTTTGGAAAGCACATCCAAAATCCATCAACCACTCAATGTATTCATGAATTCATCATAATTATACCATCTCAAGCTCATAACAATGTTTAGACATGATCAACAATACCTAATCACCATAATCTAATAATATTCATAAACAAAAGTTTCTACTTTTGTCAAGCTATGAACAACAACATCCATTCAAAGATTTCTAGCATTCATAACAACAATCTACATCTAATCATCATCATGAACACATCCATAACATCCATCCCTAGATCATCATTACATGAAAATAAAGTTACTATTATTAGTAACCTATGAACATCAACTTCAATTCACCATTTCTTGCAAAATCAATGTATCTTAACATTCATACAACCTACTAATCATCATACATTCATCAAACAATCATCCATCATGCATAATCATTGCATTTTCAAACTAGGGTTTGCTTCATAATCAAAGTTCATGATCAATCCACTAAAAACATAGAATTCATGCATAATCAACGTTAAACAACATGTAATCAATCCAACTAACATACTAACATCATCAAACAACATCAAATTCGACCCCATGAAGGCCAATTTCGCACTAGGGTTCGGCCATCATGAACAACTCACAAAAACTTGAAAAATCTAACCTTTCAACGTGTTATAGCTTGCAATTGATGATTCCCACGAGTTGTTTGCCTTGTAATCGAACCAAAATCGCAGGTACTAGGTTGTTCTTGGTCGAATTCGCAAGAAGAGAGAGAGATGTGATGGTGAGATCGCGGCCGAAGGGGGGGTGGGCTAGGGTTTGGAGTTGTTTTATTTAATTTTAATTTACATATTTACCCTTTTAGCCCTTGTAATTATATTTTATAAAACTAGTTTTAAACTCTTTGTAAAGTGTTTTTAACTTAATAATATAAAGATATAAACTAATGAAAAACATTATATCTTATCTTTATAAAAACACAAGACATACGAATAAATAGGCACGTTTCCGCGTTCCGCGTTCGATTAATTTCTAATTAACCTTTTAAAAACGTGTAAACACATAAACATAACACAATAATCACATAATCAATTAGATTCACATTAAATTAATATTATCCATTATTATTAGGTCACCAACGTTAAACGACAACTAGTGTGTGTTCACGACACGTGTATACAAGACTTAACGGAACTAACGGAGTTTGGTAACGGAAATTTACCGGATGTCACATTATCCCCATGTTGAAAGAATTTTCGTCCCGAAAATTGTGTTACATGGTGAGAGTGTTCCATCACTGGTCTACTGCATTGGCACACAGAAATCGAAATCAAGTGAGTTTTGAATGAGTTGTCACATCATCCCCATGTTGAAAGAATTTTCGTCCCGAAAATTTAAATCAATACCTTCGTCTGCTGGCATCGTCCTTTTGAATAGTTGAGGGTACTTAAGCTTCATTTGATCTTCTCGTTCTTATGTGAATTCCGGTCCACGTCGCGAATTCCAACGGATTTTGACAATGGGTATCTTTCTTTGCTTAAGTGTTTTCACCTCACGGTCCATCACCTCAACTAGTTCTTCAATAAAATGCAATTGTTCATCCACTTGAATTTATTCTAGTGGTACGACCATTGTTTCATCAGTTATGCACTTCTTCAGGTTTGAGACATGAAATACATCATGGATTCCACTTAGCGAATCAGGTAGGGCTAGTCGATAGGCTACTGGACCTATTCTTTCCACTATTTCAAATGGTCCAACATACCTCGGATTTAGTTTCCCTCGTTTGCCAAACCGAACTACACCTTTCCATGGTGAGACTTTCAACAAAACCTTGTCACCACCTGAAACTCTAAAGGTTTTCGTCTCTTGTCAGCATAACTCTTTTGTCTGTCTCGCGCTGCAGCCATACGGTTCCGTATCTGTACAATCTTCTCAGTTGTCTCATGAATTAACTCTCGGGACCTGTTAGCTGACTATCACCAATTTCTGCCCAGCAAACTGGTGATCGACATTTTCTCCCATACAGCCTCGAAAGGTGCTGCCTGTATACTAGTATGATAACTGTTGTTATAAAAAAACTCCACCAATGGCAGGTGAATTTCCCAGTTATTCCCGAAATCAATCACACAAGCATGTAGCATATCCTCCAACGTCTGTATAGTACGCTCACTCTGGCCATCCGTCTGGTGGATGATATGCAGTACTCATATCCAACCGTGTACCCAAAGATTTCTGCAATGATTGTCAGAAATGTGACGTGAAACGAGCGTCACGATCGGAAATAATTGAGATCGGCACTCCATGTCTCAAAAGATCTCTTTAAGTATACTCGAGTTAATTTCTCCATCTTATCAGTTTCCTTAATTGCAAGGAAGTGAGCAGACTTTGTCAATCGATCCACAATAACCCATATCGTGTCACAACCAGTACTAGTCTGGGGTAGTTTAGTAATAAAATCCATGGAGATCTGTTCCCATTTCCACATTGGAATCTCGGGTTGTTGTAACAGTCCGGATGGTTTTTGATATTCCACTTTTACTTTCGATCAGGTCAAACACTTGCTCACATACGTAGCTACATCCGCTTTCATGTTAGGCCACCAATAGTGCGCCTTTAGGTCATGATACATCTTGTCGGATCCAGGATGTATAGAATACTTAGATTTGTGTGCCTCGCTCATAACTAAATCTCTCAAATTTCCATGAACAGGCACCCAAAGTCTATCCATGAAATACCAAATTCCATCCTCTTTCACCACTAGCTATTTATCCATTCCCCTTAACGACTCAGAACCAATATTTTCTATTTTTAAAGCTTCTATCTGTGCCTCCTTAACTTGTTCGGGCAGTTGGGTACTGATAGTAAGCTGTAAAGCTCGCACCGTCGGGGTTTAGCTGTTTCCTTCCTGCTTAGGGCATCGGCAACTACGTTCGCCTTTCCCGATGATACTTAATTGCGCAATCATAATCATTTAGTAGTTCCACCCAACGTCGCTGCCTCATCTCATTTCAACTTTTTGCTCGAAGATATGTTGAAGACTCTTGTGATCAGTGTAGATAGTGCACTTGGTACCGTACATGTAATGTCTCCAGATCTTTAAGGCAAAAACTATTGCACCCAATTCTAAGTCATGGGTGGTATAGTTCTTCTCATGAACCTTTAGTTGTCTCGAGGCGTGGGCTATCACCTTATCGTTGCATCAAGACACAACCCAATCCTTGAATGGATGCATCGCAATACACCACAAAGTCATCTGTTCCCTCTAGTAGTGCTAATATCGGGGCAGTACAGAGTTTTTGTTTTAATAATTGGAAAGCTGATTCTTGACTCTCACTCCATTTGTATGTCGTTCCTTTGTGAGTCAAGGTTGTGAGAGGTTGTGCGATCTTAGAAAATCCTTCTATGAATCGGCGGTAATATCCTGCTAATCCTAGAAATTGTCTTATCTCGCTCGGCGTTTTGGGTGTAGTCCAATTCTTTATCGCCTCAATTTTGGCAGGATCAACGTGTATCCCTTTCTCATTAACAATATGACCTAGAAATTTTACTTCTCTTATCCAAAAGTCACACTTTGAGAATTTAGCATACAGCTGCTCATTTTTCAACAGTTCCAAGATCATTCGTAAGTGCTCTTCATGCTCCTCCTTGGTCCTAGAATATATCAGTATATCATCGATGAGCACAATGACAAACTGATCAAGATAGGGTTTGCACACGTGGTTCATGAGGTCCATGAACACAGCAGGTGCATTAGTCAACCCAAAAGGCATGACCAAGAACTCATAATGACCATATTGAGTACGAAACGCAGTCTTGGGAATGTCTTCTTCTCGAACTCTGAGTTGATGATATCCAGATCTCAAGTCAATCTTCGAATAATAGCTTGATCCTTGAAGCTGATCGAACAAGTCATCGATACGAGGTAAAGGGTATCGGTTCTTGATTGTTACTTTGTTTAACTCTCTATAATCGATGCACATCCGGAATGTGCCATCCTTCTTCTTAACAAAGAGAACAGGAGCTCCCCAAGGTGATGTACTAGGTCGAATAAAGCCCTTATCCAAAAGCTCCTGAAGTTGTGATGACAACTCCTGTAGTTCGTTCGGTGCTAATCGATAAGGTGCCCTAGCAATCGGAGCTGCGCCGGGGGTCAACTCAATCTGGAATTCCACTTGGCGGTGAGGTGGTAATCCAGGAAGATCCTCTGGGAACACCTCTGGAAAATCGCGTACTATGGGAATATCCTCCATTCTCCTTTCTTCTGTCTGCTTATCGGTTACACGTGCTAGGATATCCACACGGCCCTTTCGTAACAACTTTTGAGCTTTCATGTATGAGATGATGCCTATCACAACACCACTTCTATCACCTCTGACGGTAAGGATTTGATCACCAACCGGGATCCGTATGATCTTCTCATGACATATGACTTCCGTTTGCCTGCTAGAGAGCCAATCCATGCCTATCACAACATCAAAACTCCCCAGCATAACAGGCATGAGATCTATAGCGAAAGTATGACCAGCAAGTTCTATCTTACAGTCTTTAAGGATATGAATTACATGGATTTGTTTACCGTCAGCTAATTCCACAGTGTATTTAGATTCTAAAGCAGAGGGTATATCACTTAAAAGACTACAGAACTTTAAGGACACAAAACTCCTATCGGCTCCAGTATCAAATAGTGCCGTAGCAAAACAACCATTAATAGGGAATCTACCAGTAACAGTTGTGGGATCATTTAGAGCCTCACCTGAGCCGATGATGAAGGCTCTCCCCTTGGCTCCATCTTTATTGCCGCCATTTCCAGTACCATTTCCACCATTGTTGTTATTATTACCATTGTTGTTGTTACCGTGGTTGTTGGTATTGTTGTTGTTGTTGTTGCCATTACCGTTCTTCCTTAGTTGTTGGCAGTTTCGCCTGCAATGCCCTTCTTTCCCACATTCAAAACAACCCTTGGGAGTTTCTTGAGGTTGTTGCGGCCTCCTTACCAGTTCACCACGACAATCCTTCGCAGCGTGTCCAATTTTTCCACAACGTTGCCACTTGAAGCTATCACACCTTCCCACATGATGGTAATTACACCGAGTACACTTCGGATGTCTCCCACCATAACCACTGGGTCCTTGATTATTTGCAGGTGTCTAGATGGAGTTACGGTTATTGTCAAACCTTCGTTGCTGCTGAACCGGCTGTTGTTACTGTTGAGATTGAGGTTGACCACTGGAAGATGATGCTGCTTTGGTGTTGTTGGCATTATCCCACTTTCTTTTGTTGTCGGGCACGCTTGCCACAACGCCCCGTTTGGGTAGACGTCCTTGCTCCACGGCTTGGTCAGTTAGCCTGTGAGCTAGTTGGATGGCTTGCTGAATTGTGGTTGGATTGGAAGCAGTTACAATACTTTGGATTTCAGGTACCAATCCCCGTATGTAATGCTCTATCCTTTTATGCACCTCATTCACCATTCCCGGCACAAAGTTGCTAATTCATGGGTTCTGGTGGTGTAAGCCTCAATTTCCGAGCCCTGCATTTTCAGTTGCCAGAACTCCATCTCTAACTTCTGTACTTCGCTGCGAGGACAGTACTCCTCGGTCATCATTGCTTTGAACTCATCCCATGGAAGTCCATTCGCCATCTCTTGTCCAAGAATCTAGACTTGCGCGTTCCACCAAGACAGAGCAACACCCTCTAAATACCCGGTGGCATACTTTACTTGATCCGCTGGTGGACAGTTACATTTGGAGAAAACAGACTCAGTCTTCTCGAACCAGCGTACAAGCCCTACAGCACCCTCTGTACCGCTGTAGGTGTGTGGTTTACAGTCCATGAAGGACTTGTAGGTACACACTGTGGTCCTGTTTTAACACAACACACATTAATCAGACATCCCCTACAGTTATGAAGATATCAGGTTTATTTTTCTATCATTGTTTACCTGCTGGCTGACCCGCGTGGGCAGCAGCCACTGCCGCCTAAACATGCTCATTAATTAGAGCAGCCAATTCTGCGGGGGTCATGTTAATAGCACCACCACCCTGTTCTCCGGTGCCACATCCACGTCTGCGTCCACGACCACATCCACGTCCACGTCCACGTCCACGTCCACGGGCGTCCATTCTTTTCACTTTACATTCACAAATACAATAATGAGTAACATCAAACATATTTAACTCATTGAAGCATAGTAAACAGTAAACAAAAGAAATAACGAATCATCACAACCACAACATTCATAACAAAAATAATAACCAAAGTAAATAAATTGCAATTGAGTCATAATGTATTTAGCAATGTCAAAATTGAAGTTTGTCGTTCGTGTGGGGAAACAACCCTTCCCACATAGGTTTCAAAAAAGAAAACACTACGTAGTCTAAGTCATATAAAGAAGTCAATCGACGACATCTGACCCATCACTATTATCCTCCATCTCCTCCGGTTCCTCCTCCTCGGGTCCCTCCTCGGGATCCTCCTCATCCTCAGGGTCTGCTGCAGGAGCAGGAGCTATAGCAGTCTGAAGTGCCGCTAGTTGAGCTTCTAAAATGGCAATCCTGTTATCGGCTACGGCGTCCCGCTGTTCACGAGCAGTCACGCGCCCTTGGAATGCCATAAGACCATCTTGCATATGGTGACAACCGTTGAGGGTCTTCCCGTGTTGTTCCTCGAGTTCATCCAACTGATGTCTCAGGTTGTACACCTCTTGCTGTAGTGTACAGACATCACCCGTGAGCCGTCTTACTCGATGCTGTTCAGTATCCAGTGCAGCCATTAGTGCAGCAATCAGTTGCTCGTTGGACTGCGCCGTTCGTGGGAGTGAAGGCATGGGTTGATTGGCATTGTTCCTAGTCCTTGGCTTTGGGACAGGTACGCGCTCCCTAAACATGATATGGTCAACAAATCTAGGATAGGAACGCTAGTCTCACGGAGGGTCACGCTTCATCAATGCAAATGGTTGATCCCAGTCAATCTCCTCTCGGGGATAAGCCAGTCGGGGCCAATCGAATCCATCATCAGGTACAGGCGCGGGAGGTGGGGATTCAGATCGTGTAGGTGATTCAGGTCGTTTACCCGGAGCTCTCGAAGACGATGCCATGCTGCAGAGAGTGTGACGTGTATGCCAATGAGTATGCAGTAGATGAGAATAAGGCACACGTAACTAATTAACTGTGTGCGGTTATAGTCTAGTGTGTATGCAACCTATTTCCCTATAACCAATGGCTCTGATACAAATCGGTCACACCCTCAAAATCCACTTGCGGAGTTTTACCGCGAGGCGTGTGAACAAACTAGGATCACAGTCAATAGTTACTCAGAACGACTCTATATGCCATAATTTAAATGAAAACAATCAAAGTAAATAAATTAAACAGTGCGGAAGCGTTTTGAAAACCACCCAAAGAAATAAAAGTATAATTGTGGCAAAACATGTGCCAACCCAAAAGATTAATCATTAATCATTAAAATGATAAAATTGTCTTGAAGACCGTGTCATAGAATGCAGTGAACCATGCAGTGCTCCTATGGCAAACAAGCTAATGACCTGAGAATAGCATACTAAAATGTCAACACAATGGTTGGTGAGTTCAAGAGATATTCAAACATAAACAGTTTAATAATAAAGATATACAAGTAGCGTATTGTAACAGATAGCTAGTCCATTAACAATAAATATTATTTCATAGTGATTTCGTAATTGAAACCGACTGTGTTGCGTGGTTGCCTCCTGCCACGACTTAACAGGTCGTGACAATGTTCATTAGGACAACTTGCACCCGGTTGACCTCGAGTCACACAGGTGGGGCTCTTCAGACCCAGTAGTACTACCCAAATTTCCCCGCTATTAAATATTAACAATTCGAAAGTGTGAGGACTTTTCCATGATATCAACACTATATAATATTATACACAACTTGAATATAAAAGCGTTTGTGATTTACCAGTATGCTATCTCCCCTAAAAGGGATTAAATAAAGAGTGGGGCATGAACTCACCTGATATGCGTATAGATACACAGAGTTTGACTTATCAAACAGAATAGACAGACAACCTTCAGAGGTTACCTAGATCATATAAGTACATGAGTATGTGTAATCAAAGAACATGTGAAACCCTAAGTACACTACAACCAAGGACTCAAGATTTCAGAAAAACAGACATGTTTGACCTAGTTGACCCGTTTCACCCGTTGGTGACTTTATGTGTTGTAAACCATTCAAGTAATCATACACATATATCATACATAGTTAACATTCAAATAGATCATATGTATGCTATATTAACCAGGTGTATCACTTAGATCATCATACAACCAAGTACCATACAAGTCATGCGAATCTAGAACATTAACATATTCACTAGTTATAACACAACTAACATGTCACACAAAGATCAAACCACTCACCACATGCCATGTGAAGCCACTCACGACTTCCCATCCTAAACCCTGCCAATCCTACTAAGTAGGGCCTCAGATTCGCACGCGTGTATGATGAGCATAACCATATTTATTACCATATGCATTGCATTCTACAACATCGCAACAATCAATTACCAATCCAAACATGATATCCTACTACTAATCAACATCCAAAGCATACATGATCATAAATATCCAAATATCATTCATGATTATCCAAAACATCCCTTACAACTATTTTAACATGTTTCATCACCTTAGAATTCATCCATGATCATACTAACATGCTCCTAACATCCCAACCATGTTCAAACTATCATCTTTCACATTTTGTATAAATAAAGTTTCCCTTTGGGAAAGCACATTCCAAAATCCATCAACCACTCAATGTATTCATGAATTCATCATAATTATACCATCTCAAGCTCATAACAATGTTTAGACATGATCAACAATACCTAATCACCATAATCTAACAATCTTCATAAACAAAGTTTCTACTTTTGGGAAGCTATGAACAACAACATCCATTCAAAGATTTCTAGCATTCATAACAACAATCTAACATCTAATCATCATCATGAATACGTCCATAACATCATCCATCACTAGATCATCATTACATGAAAATAAAGTTACTATTATTAGTAACCTATGAACATCAACTTCAATTCACCAATTTCTTGCAAAATCAATGTATCTTAACATTCATACAACCTACTAATCATCATATATTCATCAAACAATCATCCATCATGCATAATCATGCCATTTTCAAACTAGGGTTTGCTTCATAATCAAAGTTCATGATCAATCCACTAAAACATAGAATTCATGCATAATCAACGTTAAACAACATGTAATCAATCCAACTAACATACTAACATCCTCAAACAACATCAAATTCGACCCCATGAGGCCAATTTCGCAACTAGGGTTCGGACATCATGAACAACTCACAAAACTTGAAAATCTAACCTTTCAACGTGTTATAGCTTGTAATTGATGATTCCCACGAGTTGTTTGCCTTGTAATCGAACCAAAATCGCAGGTACTAGGTTGTTCTTGGTCGAATTCGCAAGAGAGAGAGGTGTGATGGTGAGATCGCGGCCAAAGGGGGGTGGGCTAGGGTTTGGAGTTGTTTTATTTAATTTTAATTTACATATTTACCCTTTTAGCCCTTGTAATTATATTTTATAAAAACTAGGTTTAAACTCTTTGTAAAGTGTTTTTAACTTAATAATATAAAGATATAAAATATGAAACATTATATATCTTATCTTTATAAAACACAAGACATACGAATAAATAGACACGTTTCCGCGTTACACGATTATTTTCTATTAACCTTTTAAAAACGTGTAAACACATAAACATAACACAATAATCACATAATCAATTAGATTCACATTAAATTAACATTATCCTTATTATTAGGTCACCAACGTTAAACGAAAACTAGTGTGTTCACGACACGTGTATACAAGACTTACGGAACTAACGGAGTTTGGTAACGGAAATTTACCAGATGTCACAAACTAACCTAAGTTGTTAGAATGAAACCTATAATGACTCAAACCAATGAGTGGCTTTGTTTTTCCAAGTCTATCCACACCCATGTAAATAATATCTAGATCAACCCAACTAAAAAATAGGTTAGGATTGTCACCTCTAGTTGTTACTAATTCTGCAAACAATCATATTTCCATACAACAATTTAATATGTGTAAATACTTACTTTCTACTATGATGAATATTGATATCAAAATAAATATACTTTTTCGTTATTAAAATACATCGAATTTCTATCACAAAAAATAAAGAGAATACAAACCTCATCACTTCTCCCAGGTGGATCACTGCTAGGCATTGATGGTGTACCGGTTAACACCATATAGGGTCACAGGGTTGCCAGTCCCGTACAATCTACCTTTTTATTCCCCCCGTTGGTTTGTGACCATAGTTCCACATCAGTTCGGGGTGTAAGGTATCATCCTCTCCATACCTCTCAACAACACACTCCTTATATTTATTCTGAAATAATAAAAAATAGTTCCTAAACATTTTATATTTTGCATATAAAATAAGTATAAGCGTTTATAGTTTACATGTTAGGATAATACAAATATACACTTACACATGGCTGAAAATCATACAATGTTCATCACTCTAGAAAAAAACAATTAAGACAGCATTGGCTTCAAAAGATCCACTAAGTATTATATGCAATAGTATACGTGAGTTAACATAATATGGTTAAATAAGCAATATAACCTAAACTTTTAACCATACTATATTATAAGCTAGAAATCCGATACAAAGGGTACTATAACTTGATTCCACAACCTTGTTTTTATAAAACCACAATACCCTGTTCGTATATGAGAACCTGCACTATTAATCCTTTTATGTGGTGAATTTAAAAATAACACAACATATTATTCTTAACATAACCTAGTTTTCAAGTCTGAATATTTAATAATTTATTAAAAATTCATTTTCTCAAATTAAAATATATATTTTTTTAAAATGTAGTTTTTCAACTAAAAATGACATGTTTTTCTAAAACTTTATACTTTAGTAAAAAAATATAGCTACAAGTAAAGGAGACTTACTATAGTTTCACCCGCCCTCGAGTCAACCCAATTCACATTGTGCTCGTGAATGTTCTCTTCCACATCACCGGCTTCTCCCAAATCATCTCCTATAGACCCACCACTCATCAATCTATCTAGGGGTCTTGACCCCTTCTTTGCATGGGTTTGCATCCAATTCATCAAGCGTAGCACGTCGCTTCAATGTTTTATCCTAGATAAATCATATTCAAATTAGAAGAAATATATTATTATTAAAGAAAAATATGTAGAACATTAACCATATCAAAAAAATGGTTGAACAATATATAGTATATGAATTTATCAAGATGAACGAGAAAGTAATAACATATATAACACCATGATGGGGAAAGTAAGTACTGATAAGAAATAAAAAGATAAAAGTGTCATATATATCTATTAAGTTTAGGCTTATTCTTACTGAAAGGGATACACTTTAACTGAAAAAGAGTCATTTTTAGTGTGTATTTTGCATTATTCAAGAGCGCGAGAAGTGAAATATTATCTATCAAAATATGACAACTTGACATTCTTACCAAATTTTTTCTAACCGTGACAAAGCTTTTCGACCCAAGCGTATGTTTACCGCCTGTTGCTTTCTTTCTGTTTACACTGTTTATAGAAGATTTGGATTTCCATGAATCTCTATTCCATGCCTCAACTAGTGTTGCCCAAGCCTCTTGACTAATCCATATTGGCTTAAATGGAAGAATGACACTCAAATCGTTTCCAATTTCTATACCTTCTTTGATCGCAGGTCCTTGGCTTTATTACGAGCCCTCTTCAACAAATCAGGAAACTTTCCCTTTATGTATTTTTCCCAGCAAGATCGGATTAAAGGCTTCCACTCATCCTCCCATTGATAGTATTCCTGTAAGAAAAAAACACTTATAATTATGTATATATTCTTTATCAAGTTATCAGCATTATTGTATATAAATATAGTAAACACCTCAAAACGCTCAAACAAACGATCTCGGTGATAGGAAGGAACATCTTTCCATCCTAGCCAAGGACCCGACCACATAGACTGCAGTATGGAACCAATGGTCCGGGAAACCTTATCATGGATATTAAATCTACAATATGGAAAAAATTAAAGCACTATCAAGAACAAATTTTTTATATACATTTAAAAAATAAAATCAACAAAAAATGCTTACTCGCCATGTTCAACCCAAATTTGAACGCGATTTTCTCATGCAGGTACTGGGTCTAGGACTACCGGTCCCTGTCGCCTAGTAGTAGTGACCGGCTCCTCATCGTCATCGCTACACTCATGGAGAGACTCATATGCCCCCATAGTTATTCTATTGTTTCCTACACTACATTGACTAGTACCTCGAGCGCCACCTCGACCTATGCCACTTCCTGTTGAACCACGTGTCATAATTTCTACAACAAAAATAAAGTTATTAATATTCATAGCAACTCTAATATATAGAAATTAGTAAAAAAACATTATATAAACAAGAACCATTATATATAAAAAAAATAATAAAACATTAATCATTATATTTTAGATTATAAATATTACTAACAACTAACCAACTAATTTGAATCCGAATCTTCAAATTCTTCTACATCGTCATCATCTAAATCAGTGTCTTCAAACTCAACTTCCACACCATCATCATCATCATCATCATTATCATCATCATTTATATCGTTGACTTCTTTGATAATCTCTTCTTGTACATGAGTAACAGGGAGCAAATCATCATCAAGTGCACTTGATGTACATACTAACCTTTCATTATCTTGAAAGACATACTCATAATCTTCATTTTCTTCTTCACCTACTTCATTAGCATCATCAACTAGTTCATAAACCTCCCCTCGGTGTTGTATTACAAACACCCCCACCGGTCTTTCAATTCTTTTTCTTTTGAAGGATATGGTGTATAATACACTTGTTGCGCTTGAGATGCTAGGAAAAACGGGTCATCAACACATCCTATGGCCTTTGGTTTAACATCAACTATATTAGTCTTTTGGTCCACCCTTACACCGTTCACGGGATCAAACCAAGTGCATTTGAACACAACAACAACGCAACTTCCTACGTTACTATGATATTCCACCTCTAGGATTTCATCCAATAATCCATAGTAGTCACTTTCATTTTCGTTATAAGAAGCCCTTTTCATACACACACCAATATTTTCGGTGACTCGCCCTGGTAAGCGGTTGTGTGTGAAACTTCTAACCATTAACCAAATAGCCCTTGTGTGATTGAAATAGGTGAGAGGTCCTTGTGCTATATCCCTCAAATGTATTTTCTCAGGGTCATAATGACCTACGTTAATATATTTGTGTTATATGTTTACAATAATAAAATTTTATATATATATACAAGTTTGTTTTATTGTTATGCTTACATGAAATTACAACCATTTAGCAAATGAACTGTCTTTCTTTTTATAAAGTGTTACTTGGTCACAGTTTAGGAATGAAGCTCTCAAATAATCATCAAAGGACATAACGGCTTCATGAAGCTCTTGACAATTAAGCAATATATAGTTGAACCTTGTGTTTGTCTTCCTCGCTAAGAACTATGTTTTTTCCACTTTTATTAAATAAGCTTCGAGATGGGTGTTTGAATATACTTAATCGAGAATCAGTACTCAAAGAATATGGTATATTAGGGGCAAAATTGCGAGGCTCAATATTCAATCGTGTCTTAACTGTTGGCTCAAAATATAAGGAGCAATAGTTAGAAAGTTCATCTACGAGATATGATTCAACAATAGAACCTTCAACCCTTGTTCTATTTTGAATCGTTCTTTCAATCGACCCAACTTCCTAAAGGTGAAGCGAAAAAAATGTTAGTAATTATATAACATTTAACATGCAAATGAATATTTCGTTGAGTAAAGAATAGTACTTCTCATACGGATACATCCATCGGAATTGCACTGGACCCCCGAGAATAGCTTCATTTGTCAAGTGTATAACAAGGTGTTCCATTGAATCAAAGAAACCAGGTGGAAAAATCTTTTCTAACTTACAAATGGTCACAACTATACTTTCTTTCATTTTCTGTAAATCCTCGATGCGTAAAACCTTTGAACATATTATACGGAAAAATATGCACAACTCTATTATTGGTTCCGATATTTGTTTTGGAAGCATGCCTCTCAATACAATAGGCAACAACCGTTGCATAAAGACATGACATTCATGACTTTTAAAGCTATAAAGTACCATCTGTAACGTTTACACAACCACCGATATTTGAAGCATACCCGTCGGGGAATTTACTATTTTTAACCACTTACATACATCATTTACTTGCATCTTGCTTAAAGTGTATGATGCTTTTGGTTTCATGCGTTTATTATTGTTTCCCATCCAAGTATGCAATAATGGTCGATTGCAATTGCTCCACATCCAGCCTTGATATTATCTTTTGTTCTGGGGGTATCCATGATTGTGTGAATTAGATTCTCAAAAACATTTTTCTCAATGTGAATGTGCATTTCATCAAGATTGTGTCGAATTAACAACATTAGCCAATATTCAAGCTCCTAAAAAATGTTTTTCTTTACCCAATTATGGGTTTTACCGAACTTAGAATTTTTATTCTGTGGGTTATATGTTATACCTTCATAGACAGTAGGAATGTTAAAGACTTGTTCATATATTCAACTCCAGGTGGAGGTCCTAATGATGACGGTATAGATTTATCAGCCCGAAATCCATTTCTATCACGACAAAATAGGTAGAATAGAGGTAAAAATCTCCGATGGCAATCAAACCAACTAGGTTTGCCTCCCCTTGTAACCAAAATGATTTTGTGTCTCCCATACAGTATGGGTAAGCTAAGTGGCCATGCGTGCTCCAGCCAAACAACATCACGTAAGCAGGAAAGTCGCTAACCGTCCACAAAAGGATAGCTCTCATCATAGAGTTTTCTTTACGATATGCATCATAAACTTCAATGCCTTCCTCATACAACTCTTTTAGCTCATCTACTAATGGCCTTAGAAACACATCTAAATTTTGGCCGGGGTTCTTTCGTCTAGGAATAACCATACATAGTTTAACATATGAATCTTTTAAACTCATCCATGGATGTAAGTTATAGATTGTAAGAAAGATGAGCCATAGAGAGTAAGGGTTTGAGTTCGAGTTATGGGGGTTAAATCCGTCAGTGCATATCCAAGACGAACATTCCAACCTCATGTGCAAAGTCAGGATTCACCGAGTCAAAATGCTTCCATGCCTTACCATCACTTGGATGCGCCATGCTACCCTCCTTTGTCTTATGATCAGAGTGCCAAGTCATATCTTTTGCTGTTTTTGCTGACATGTATAACTTCTTAAGTCTAGGACCAATAGGCATGTAAGTCATCACCAAATGAGGTACCTTATTTCGACCACTCTTGTAACAAGATTCCCCACACCATTTACAATGTGTTAAATCAAGGTCTTCTTTATAGAATAGCATGCAATGATTTTTACAAACATCAATCCTTTCTTTAGGAAGACTAAGCTTTTCTAAGCACTTTTTTGTATCATAAAAGCTTTTTGGTAGACTGTTCTCTTTAGGCATCATTGCTTTAACCATGGAAATGTTATGGTTGTAACATTCAGTAGATACATTGTAAAGTGATTTCCAATTCAAAAAGCTTGTGGCAGCTTGTAACTTTGAACAATCTGTAATCTTCTCCCCTTCCCATAAAGCTCATAGGAAGCTTTTAACATGTCATAGAATCTTTTGCTTCTAGATTAGGTACATGTCCTTCAAAAGTAGTAGAATCTATATTTGAGTGTGGAGGTGTTGTATAACCAGATGGATACATGTTATCCAACACCATACGTCTACAACCATCATCATCATCATCATCGAAAGCAACTTCCCTTGTAGTTGAAGATTGTCCTACCTCACCAATGGAAGATTCACCATGTTCACACCATGTGTAGTAATCAGACATGAAACCCTTTGTAAGCAAGTGTTTTTGAATGGTTTCTCTATCTCTAAAGGAAGCATTTTGACATCTTAAACAAGGACATTTGATGTCAAGTACTATCTTACCACGCTTAGTCACCCTTTGATCTACAACTAATTCATTAGAATAAACAAAGTCTAACCACTTCTTTAAGTTCTCACAATATTGCATATTAATAAATCCATCACTATTGGTCATCTTATACATCCAACTTCGATCGGTCCATTCCATGACAATAAGTCAATGTCAACCCTAAAAGTTCAAAGTCATTACAAAGTTCTACTTAAACAACAAACATACAAAAACTAACAGTTATTATTATCATTGTTTGGGGATTATGCTATAAATATTTTATATAAAAATCTCAAATTATAATTGTTAAAATATATTTAATGTCATAAAAAAATACCATAAAACATAAGTTAATGAGTAATTATAAATTTATTCAAAGTCATAACAAACATAACAGAAACATTCAACATTTTCCATGGAGTAAAAAAGAACGATTCAACATTTTTAAAATGTGCAATGAAAATAAAAATCCTAACATGTAGATTGTTTGATTATAAGTGTACTAAACCTGAAAGTAATATTTAACACACTAGCATTTTGTTCCTATCCTATTCAGATTAAAAATATCATAAATATAAATACTTAAATATCATTAGTAACAAGTTGAGATATATGGTTTCTATTTTAAGTCTGGTGGTATGTGATCTCTAGTTTATACATATTGAGCATGGTTTAAAAATATATGGAAGGCTATAAAAGTATATGTAATCATGATGTTATTGATTTCTGATATTGGAAGATAGTTGTTGGATCAAGAAGAAGGCTAATGCAACCAAAACTATATCACTTAAGTTATTTTGATGCTGCATGCAAAGGCTTCGAAGCTCTTCATGGAACTTCCGAAGGTTGTAGAGTTCTTCCGAAGACAAAGGAAAATCCAGCTTCCGAAGACAGAACTCTACTTCTGAAGACAAATGCATACTTCCGAAGTTCAAGACTTAGAAGAATAAAGTGAAGACCACTTCCAAAGTATGATGAGAAGTCTCCAAGTCTTGGAAGAAGCAGCCTCTTCCGAAGTATAAAGTGGCTTCGGAAGTACTTACTCTTCCGAAGCCATTTAACCTTCGGAAGACACTGCTATAACCAGTGGACACAAGTATGGTCTCTGACACTCCGCTGCAGACTTCTGATACAACATGGCTTCTTCCTAAAGAACCATGTGTTGACCATACTTTATTCCACTGTTTACCTTTTCATGATAGTACAGTTGCCATCTTTAGTTGGTGACAAAAGGTAAGTCAGGGACATGTCCTGACTACCAAATCTCAGATAAGATTTTATCCGAGATACCTTAATCTTTAGTCTGTAGTATAGACTTTAGCTATAGGATCCCAGCTGGTATCAAGTATATCCTGCTGTAGATAGTATTATATAGGTTCTCCTTGTAATTCTACACACAACAGAAATCTCTTGTAAGAGTCTTTGTATTTGAGTTGAGAATCAATATATAAAAGTATCTTGAAAATTATCTTTCTGTGTTCTTAGCTACTTTTCATATTGTGATCAACTCTTCTGATTCTTACCCAGTGTGATTCTAGGTGAGTTGAGAGAAAACATTTGTGTTTATGATAAACACCGATCCTGCAATTGGTATCAAAGCTTCTCATGCTCTTGATTGCGTGATCTAACCATCCAAATCAACCTGTTTTCACTCCTCCCTACCACTCACTCCCTCAAATGGCCCTCAACAAATCTAAAGTAGAAATGGGGACGATGACCAAAGTGCCAATCATCACCTGAAAACTTCAGGTCTTGGAGTAGAAGAATGGAAGGCTTCATTAGATACCAAGACAGTAGATGTTGAACTCGATTGTCAATGGACCGTACAAGCCAAAGGTGGCTTCACCTGGTGGAAACGGTGCCATGATAGAAAAAGCTGTCGAGGACTATTCTGATGAAGACAGAAAGAAGATGGACATCGACAGCAATGCTATGACTATTCTCATGACTGCAATACCGAACTCTATTAGTGGGGTTTGAGCATTGCAAACTGCTAAAGAATTGTTTGATGCACTTGCTCAGATGTATTCTTGCTCCAATGACTCAAAGAAGGACTCACTGAAGCAGCAGTTCGAGAACTTCACTCATATGGCTGGAGAGACCCTCAGCCAGTAGTACTTTAGGTACATGGATCTTATCTCTTCCCTTCAGTCTGTAAAGATCACTCCTGATCTTAGAGATCTCACCAGAAAGTTCATGAGTGCTCTTCTAAATGAGTGGACATTCTACTGTGTCTCTATCAAGAGAACAGAAAACTTGAACACTCTTTCCATGACTGAGCTCTATGGCATCCTTGATGGATACCGTCTAGAGAGGGAGAGTAAGAAGGGCCATCAAACAAGCAGATCTATGAGTCTTCCTGCTAGCAACGCTTTAATGGTTGCTGAAGGCTCATTAACACCACAACCTCAGCACTTCCTGACTTATCAGCAACCATCCTGCTCATCTGGTCCTCTACATCACTTATCCTGAGACTCCAAGGTCTCAACAGGCTCAACACAACTCTTCCAGGAAGTTGTGCCTTTGTCTCAGGAGGTGGACACTCAGGAGATTTTCAATACTGCTTTGATGATCTTGAGTGCTTCAGCCCAGATGACGTAGAGTACGTGGACATTGTCCAGCAAATGGCTCTTTTAACTTACAGAGCAAAGAAGTTCTTTAAGAGAACTGGAAGGCACTTCCCTCAGAACCCAACTACCAGCAAGTTCGGGTTTGACAAGACCATAGCAAGTGTTACAACTGTAACCAACTGGTCATTTTGCAAGGGAATGCAAGGCTCCCAAGACCAATCCGGGAACCCCATAGGCCTCCACACATCCCTCACCTCAAAGTCCACTGAGAAGTCAACTGAGACGGTCGTAATGGCTCAAGAAGTTGACTGGAGCTTCATGGTACAGGATGTGACTCCTGCTCAAGCTCTCATGGCCGAACAGATGATGCCCAGTATATGAACATCTCTGCACTCCATCCTGTATAGCTAAAGTTAAGCTCTATCAGGATTACAATATGGAAATCAGATCTGACATTTAGTCTTTAAATATTCTAAAATCTGATTTTAAAAGAGCTGAATCTGACTATCAAAAGAAAATTGATGAGTTGGAGAAAACTGTCTCTTTTGAAACATGAACACACCAACTACAAGACTCAAATCAAGGATCTGATATCCAAATTGTCTGAGGCTCAAGCCCAGCTTGTCACTGCTGAGCTCAGGCCAGGAAGCATGCTATCTCTGAGCAAAACTTCCAAGCTATTCTTGCATCATCCTCCTATTCCAAACTCTGTTATCAAACAAAGAAGGGTTGGGAACCAATGAGTTGCTCCACCACACTCCTATGAGTCTATCAGACAGCCTAGATGTGGTACTAAAGAGCAGATGTTCCAACTGCTGACCCTTCTTTCCAGAGTTAAAGGATGAGGCACCAATAGTGGCCACCACAGAAAGGAACAGGTAGATACACCTATCGCCTCCTGTGATGATCAAATCCTAACCACCAAAGCCAGAAGAAGCAGAGCTAAAGCTGCTAGAGAACTGCTAAGAAAGTGGCTGAATCCAAACTGAAAATTGACTCCAAACAGAAGGGTGTCTTTGTTTCAGCTTGTTACTAAGTGTTGGGTACTTCTGATTCAGGAAAGGAATGTAATACCAGCATTCATGTCCTACCAAAGGATCAGAAGTTAAAGGAAAGGTTGCTGACGAAGAAAAGAAAACCAAGAACAACAACCCTCACTTCCCCAAAAGATTAACATTGCATGCATCATGTGTGGCCTGCAAAATCATATGGCAAAATATTGTTACTACAATCCTGCAAGCACACATTATGCAATAATGTTAGGAAAGAAGGAGTCAGGAAGGTTTCACATTTGGACCTTCCCATACGGTTCAAGAGTTGAAGAGGGAAAGCTAGTTTCCAAAGCCAAGTTGCTTTCGGAAGAAACTCCTTCTTCCAAAGGGAAAATGGCTTCGGAAGCAAAAGCTACTAAGGTTCGGAAGAACAAGAAAGCTCCCTTGAACCATCCCAAAAGAAGACTGCTTCAGAAGAAAAGGTGGTGAGGACTTCTTCCAAAAAGAAAGAAGCTTGGAAGAAGACCATGCTGCAAAAGCTTCTACAAGCTCATCCTCCAAGATCAGCCAAAGGGTGGACTGGAAGATCAAGGAAGATGCTGAAGCCCAAACCTCTTCCTCAAAGACCTCTATTGAACCCCCATGCATATCATTTGGTTCACTCATGTCATTATATTTGGAAGAACCCAGACAATAGAGCTTGGGTTTCCAAACAAAACTGAATTCTTATCTTATGTGCAGGAACATCCATTTGACAAGAACAACAATGTATGGATTGTAGATAGTGGATGCTCCAGGCACATGACAGAAACAGACATCTCCTTCAACAATTTCAACATTATGATGGAGGTCCTGTCCAGTTTGGAGGTGAGGCCGGAAGATATATTCTGGCAGAGGGAGTATATCCAATGGTATGTTAACCGTTGACAAAGTTAACTTTGTCAAACAGCTTGAACACAATCTGTTAAGTGTTTCTCAATTCTGTGATCAAAAGCACCAAATGCTTTTCACAGAACATGAGTGCATTATCCTCAAACCAGGGATGACAATTCCTCCGAATTGGTGCTTCTTAGATCTCCAGGAAAGGGGATGTGTACAAGCTTGATATGAACAATGCTTCCCCAATGGGTGAAGTATCATGCTTTCTTTCCAAAGCTGATAGTGATAAGTCAACACTGTGGCATAAACGTATGTGTCATGTAAATTTTAAGACAATGAATAAATTGGCTAAAAATAACTTGGTACATGGTTTTCCTAAAAAGGAGTTTTTCTGCAAAGACAACTGTGTTGCATGCCTGAAAGGGAAACAACACAGGACATCTCATAATCCACGTGTTAACTCTATCACTACTCCGTTGCACTTATTGCACATGGATCTTTTTGGTCCCACGAGTATAATGAGCATTGGAAGGAAATCATACTTGCCTTGTGATAGTTGATGATTTTACAAGATTCACATGGGTATTCTTTTTAAGAACTAAAGATAAACCGCTAAAACGTTAAATCTTTTATTCTTAAAATAGAAAATCAAATTGATCACAAGGTTAAAATAATTATATGTGATCAAGGGACTGAGTTTAAGAACTTCGTTCTTGACTCATTCTGTAACTCAAAGGGATTGCCAACATATGTGCTCAGAACTCCTCAACAAAATGGTGTTGCTGAGAGGAGGAATAGGACACTTATTGAGGCTGCTGAACTATGTTAGCTGATTCAAAGCTACCTCTAACATTCTAGGCAGAGGCAGTCAGCACTGCATGCTACGTGCAGAATAGTTTCTTGTAGTTAAGCCCCATGGAAAAACCCTTTATGAGCTATGGAACAAGAGGCCACCGTTTTATTGGCTTTCTAAGGTCCTTTGGCAGCAGGTGTTCCATACTTAACACAAAGGACAATTTAGCAAAATTTACTGAAAAGTCGGATGATGCTATCTTTGTTGGATACTCTTCTAGTTCCAAAGCTTACAGAGTATACAACATTAAAATCAACAATTTGAGGAGTCATCCAATATAGTTGTTAATGAGCACACTCCTTGTGTTAGGGGAATGGGCCTAATCACATTTTTGATTTAGAATTGTTTCCAAAACTATTCTAAACCCTCTTGTGAGAATGTTTCAGTTGGAATAGGTGCTCAAACTGATGCTGATGCTGCTGCTAATGATCAACTGTTTGAGCTTCCCAGGCCTAGACCAAATTCTCCAGTACTACAATACATCAAACTTCCACTATTCACAGATCCGACATTTAACTATATCAAGGAATAGTGAAGCTTTAACATGAGATCACCTACTGAGCCTCAAAGCTCATCAGGTGATCCACCACAACACCAGGCAGAAGGAGGTAGTATTTTGAAGGAACAGGCAACTGTTAATACTACTCACAGCCAACCATCGATGATGTTTCTCATTCATTCAATCAGTCCTCACTGAATGACTTTGAAACAACTTGGACAGAGTTTCTAGTTCCTGAACAAATATGTCCAACCTGGATCGATCTCTACAACTAGAAGTGATTCCTCGGCTTCGGATTCACAACACTCATCCAACTGAGAACATCATAGGGAATGTCTCTAAGGGTGTGAGAACAAGAGGACAGACTCATCAAGGGAATGTCTGTTTGTACTCATGCTTTCTATCTCAAATGGAACCCAAAAGGTAAAGATGCCCTTAAAAGATAGTAGCTGGATTGAATCGATGCAAGAGGAGCTACTTCAATTCAAGAGACAGAAGGTATGGAACCTATGTCCGCTACCATCTTGTCAAGTACCCATAGGCACCAAATGGGTTTTCCGAAACAAGAGAGATGATAGAGGCTTGATCATCAAGAATAAGGCAAGACTTGTGGTTCAAGGATACACTCAAGAGGAAGGAATCGATTATACTAATGTCTTCGCACCAGTTGCAAGACTTGAGGCAGTTAGGATCTTCCTTGCTTATGCTGCATCCAAGGACTTCACAGTATACCAACTTGATGTCAAGTGTGCTTTTCTATACGGGATATAGACAGGGAAGTGTACGTATGCCAACCTCCAGGATTTGAAGATCCACAGCATCCCAACTATGTGTGCAAATTGGATAAAGCTCTATATGGGCTGCACCAAGCACCTAGGCTGTGGTATGAGACTCTGTCTCTGTTTTTTCTGAAGAATGGCTATACTAGAGGTACCATTGACAACTCTCTTCATCAAAAGTCTGGAAAAGACATTTTGCTTGTACAAGTCTATGTCGATGACATCATATTTAGTTCCTCAAATGACCAAATGTGCAAGGACTTTGAAAGCATTATGAAGAAGAAGTTTGAGATGAGCTCCATGGGAATAATGGACTTTTTCCTTGGAATTCAAGTAAAGCAACTGAAGGAAGGGTTCTTCATTAATCAATCTAAATATGTCTCTGACATCTTAGAAAGATTTAAGATGAAGGATTGCAAGCCTGCCAAGACACCCATACCCAGAAACCATAATCTTTGTCCTGACCTTGAGGGGGAGGATACTGATCAACATCAGTATAGGGCAATTATTGGTTCTCTGATGTATCTTATAGCAAGCAGACCTGATATCATGTTTGCTACTTGCATTTGTGCAAGATATCAGGTTGCTCCTAAGGTGTCTCACTTAGCTGATGTTAAGAGAATCCTCAGATACCTCAAAGGAGCACCTAAACTAGGTCTCTGGTATCCCAGAAACAGGATTTCAATCTTTATGGATACTCTGACAGTGACTACGACGGCTGCAATATTGACAAGAAATCAACATCGGGAGGATGTCATTTCTTTGGTGGAAGGATCATCTCATGGCAATGCAAGAAACAATCCTGTGTCTCTACATCAATTGCTGAAGCTGAATACATTGCTGCTGCTAGCTGCTGTGCTCAACTGCTATGGATTCAAAATCAGATGTTAGACTATAGATTCAACTTTATGAGTACTCCTATCCATATTGACAACAACAGTGCTATCTCCATTACTGAAAATCCGGTGAAGCACTCCAAGACTAAGCACATTGACATCAGGTATCATTTCATTAGAGACATTCATGAGGAAAGTCTAATCAGGTGAATCAAAGTTGATTCAAATGAACTATATGCTAATCTGTTTACCAAAGCTTTTGATGAACAAAGGTTTAAGTATCTCATAGCTGCTATTGGGATGATAACATTGATTAATCTGATCTCTTTTGAAAACCTTTTTAAGATGTAAGTCTTGTGTCAATACAATTTAAGCCCTGTTACAAGGAACTCTCTCTGAAATTTTCTAAGTGTAAATTCCTTCCGAAGAGAAATTAACCTTCGGAAGACATTATTATATCTTCCGAAGCAGAATTTCTCAAAGGATAACTTTCTTCTCGGAAGAATTTTTGGTCTCGGAGAAGCGATTGATTGCATATCAGATCTACTTCCGAAACTTACAAATTCTCCATTCGGAAGCACTCTAACCTTCGGAAGCATATAATTGGCTTCGAAAGACAAGTTACCTTCGAAAATGTTTTACACTCGGAAGAGAGATCTCACTGTGTAACGTAAATTTCTTGGGCCCACACTGTAAAAAGCAAAAATTTTGTTAATGATGTCGGATTATTTAATTGATTTTTAACCTACTGCCACTATCATTTCATCCACTAAACCATCACATCACCTTATCCTAACCCCCATTACCTCCTCTCTCCACATCTTTTAAATAATTTCAACTGTTCACTTTCACTCTCTTCTTGCAAACTTTACAGCCACAGAATTTCTTCTACTCATCTTTACCCAGCTCAAATCACTCCAATTCACCTTCCAAATGGCCTTCACCCACAGCACAATCAAGTCGCACTTCTTGATTCATCAAGAGATGTCGACTTCTTAGATATCATCTCCTTCCAACCCATCTTCATACTACACCGCTCTGACTGTTAACCCCACAATTTACACAAACCATATGTCTGAATTTTGGGCAAATGGTCAGATTGAAACCCTAAACGGGGTCCGTGTCGTTCGATCGAGTATCTGTGGCTAGGAGTTGGTCATTAGTGAACAGCTCATCAGGGAGCATTTAGAGCTTCATGATGAGGGCGCTCCAACGGATTTTCCCAAAGCAGACTTGGACCATTCTTATCTCCAAATGGGATATGGAGGAGACGTTAGCAGGTCAACTGTCTACAAATTTAACTTCTCGTACAATGGAAGTTCCTGCTACACGTGGTCCTTCACTGCTTGTCCAATAAATCCGGCGGATGGGATCAAATCCCATTTGAACTTGGGTGCCTTGTTCATGGGTTGGTAAAAGGCTCCGCTTTAACTATTCAAGATTGTGCTGACTAACCTCATAGGAAATCTTCAGAAGACACCTTCTTCATGTATACCAGGTTTCTCCAGCATATAATCAACTGTGAGCTAGACCAGAGCACACTTGTCTATGCAGCTGCTCTGACTGCTCCCAGATGAGGCCGACCATCTTCAAGACTTTGAAGAGAGTGTCCACCAACTTCACAGGAAGAGATACTGCACTTCTTCCAGGTATGACTGAGCCACGGCTCCTGGTGACATCCCTGTTAACCCCACAGTGATGAACCCCACCAGCAACTACCCCCGCTATGCCAACACTACCCATCACCATCACTTATCAGAGACGTCCCAAACGAACCCTTGTTCAATCTACTCTGATTGAACAAGCTCCTCCTGTTCAATCCAAAAAGGCTAGAGTGGAACAAAGGGCTCCCACTCAGCCTGAGGTCCAACCATCCTTCACAATTAACCTCAATTTGGGTCTTGAGTCTCCTCAGTCTCAGACCCATGAGCCCACAACCCAAGCTAAAAGCTCTTAGGGTGAGTCTCTATACTCCCCTGAGCAGCCAACAAGGGACAGCCCCACTAGAGGCTCAACGCCCGTAGACATTGACCAAAGTCCCGGGTCAGTAGGTTTAACCATCCTATCTTTCACTGACCTTTTATTTAAAACTGATGAAGAGATAACATCTCTCCATGGCAATGAAGTTGATCTACAACACCCTCTCCAAGATCAACAGAGCCTAGAGAAATCTCTTATCTCTAGCCCCCATCAGCAACCAACTGAGGTGAGTCCCACTGATGTGGAGGGGACATATGTAGATTCAGCTGCCACTACAGAAGGTGCCTCAATGGACCTTATGGACAGTGGTAACATTTCTTAGACTAAATCTACGGAAACCAAGCCCTTTGATGACTCTGAAAGAGACATCATTTAGCATGGGAAACCAGGGTGCCAAAAACCACATCTGGTGGTGAGGCTGAACATACTAGGTATGTTACCTCATCTCCCCGTGATTCTTCGAAAGAAGATGAGGGAAGCATGCAACTCCTCATTCAAGATCTTCTTTCTAAAGTCTCAAATCTTGAATCTCAGGTTAGGACTTTAGAGGCAAGATCTGCCACTCAGCAACTTGAGATTGACAATCTCAAGGCTCAACTAGCTGAGAAACAGACAGAGAGGTCTGTTAGGCATGTACCTATTCAGGTCTCCCTGACTTCCTCCTCCAGCTCATCTAGCTCTCAAGATGATGCTACCAAAAAGGGGGAGAATGTTCAAAGACAAACACACAAGGAACCACAGAGCCGACCTTCCACTTCAACATCTTCCTCTCCCATCATTTCTGCGCCTGAAACATCTCAGGTCACTCTTCAGATTGATCCAAGGATGCTTAATAATCTCTACAGACTCTTCACCAAGTTTCTGTTAAGATCTTCCTTTGAGCAGCCAAGTCATGATGCTGCAATGATCTACTTTGGAGTAGACGAACTTCAAAGGCTGACTGCACCTTCTACCATTGTGGAAGAATTGGTCAACCTAAGGTTCTCATGGAACCTAAGATTCAATTCGAATGGGAAATGGGAACTGATGGCCCAGCAACTGAAACAGTTGGGACAGAATCTGTATCTCCTTAACTTCCAAAGCTGAAGTTAAAGCCTCGGAAGAACAAGCTGAATCTTCCGAAGCTGAAATGGAAGATGCGGAAAGACTGTTTAAAATGTCCGAGGAACTGATCATCACAGATGCTATCCTGGAAATGGCATCTGAAATGAGCAGCGAGGACTTTCGATTGACCTCCATCACAGACTCTATCTCTGACTCTTTCACAATCAGAAACCTTTCTTCAAGAACCACCACAGTCAGGATCTTCAAAGGATAAAGGTAAAAGGAAGATGACTGCGGAAGAGATTCAGGAAGAGGAGAAGATTGAAAAACTTAAGAAGAAAGGAAGACTTCAGACTGAGAAGTTGCTAGCTGCTAGCACAAAAGCAGCTGCTTTCAATCAGAAGGTTGTCATCAATAAAAGAAGAGAGCAGATCATTGACCAGCTCATTGAAATGGGAGCTGCCAATGAAGAAACACTCCTGCTACCATTAGAGGAGTTGGTGGATCTGGAGAAGGCAACCAGGCTGAAGCTTGAAGAAGAAGCCAGGTTGGCCTTAGAGGAAAAGGAAAATAACAGAAGGAGGATGAATTGCAGCTGAGGAGAAACAGGATAAACTTCCTACTCTCCAGAGGTTTTGATCTTCAAGAACTCTCTCCACACAACGATGACACGATCCTCTGGCTCTTCAACAAAGAGCAGGATCAAATGGAGAAAGAAAGGAAAAAGGCTGCAAAAGAAAAGGAAAGAAAGAAGAAGAAGAAAGAAGAAGAGGCTAGGGTCACTGCCTCCAAGAAGCTTACTGAGAAAGCCTGGATGAAGGACTATCTCCGGGGTCATGGCTTCTCCGGTAGGCAGGTGGGTCCTATGTCAGAAAGGACACTCCAACGAATTGTCAGTGAAATAAGGCTGGCATCCGGTTGGGGAAAAGGAAAGAGATGCACAAAAGGGTAAAAGGGATGACCTTCACTGCTTCTACCCAACCACAACTTGAACCCTCATCCTCACCATTCACTATTAAACCTGAACCCTTCACCCCTGAACCCACATCACTACCCTCTACTACTCCCTCACCTCAACCTCCTAAACTTCCCATCATCCAACCCAAAACACTAGCCAGAACCACTGAACCTAAACCTACCCAATTACCATCCAAACCATCCCTTCAGCCTTCTCAACATCTCTCCCTTGAGGAGTTTAAGGTAATCAAGATGAAGCTCACTAATTGCACCACTTTGAGCGAAGTTTCCTGTGTAGAAGACTCTGTCAACATTACCTATGTAGACGGATCTTCAAGTTCTCTCATAAGAGACAGATTTCTTGATTTGCCTAGAGGAACTTTGGACCAGGCTGTAATACTTTTGGGCCTCAATTCAGACTCTTTAAATGAGGAAGAAAAGAAGCTCAAAAGGAAATGGTGACTCTGCTGGATACAAGAAAAGAGGACAAGATTCCTAGTCAGCCTTTTGTGCCTAGAAGGAAGATAATCCAGTGGAGGTTCGATGAACCTTCTCACAACTTTTTTGTGGAAAGAGAGAATGGTGAAGTCAAAAAACTCAATGAAACCTCTCTGTTACACTCTAGCAGATTTGAAATTGCTGAGTTAGCAGAGAAACCATTCTCCAACCCTTCCAACTCTGAAACTGCTGCACTCGTCAGAAATTATCTCAGCAGTCTTCATTTGGCTTAGCTAACTGCAAAAGCAAGGATTGAAGAAGAGTTAAAGTTGAGAAGACAGGAAGACAAGGAAAGATCTCCCACCAAAGGTTCTGCCTTTCTACAGATGGTGGAAGGTCCTGAATTGGAACCTATAGTTTGATGGGAATATGATTACAGTTCCCATCAACTAACTCTATTCAGAGGGCAACAACAAAGGGTACATGTTATCCAAGGTGACAGACTAGATTTCCTATCTACCAAGGATCTATACAAGCTTCTTAGCACCACATCAGGGAAGAACAAGGAGACAGGCAAATATTGCTTTCCTGGGTGCTGAAAGTTTTGAGAAGTCGAGGTAAGTGAAGTTTTGGTAGCATCAGCCTAGGGGGAGTTTGTTGGATCAAGAAGAAGGCTAATGCAACCAAAACTATATCACTTAAGTTATTTTGATGCTGCATGCAAAGGCTTCCGAAGCTCTTCATGGAACTTCCGAAGGTTGTAGAGTTCTTCCGAAGACAAAGGAAAAGTCCAGCTTCCAAAGACAGAACTCTACTTCAAAAGACAAATGCATACTTCCAAAGTTCAATACTTAGAAGAATAAAGTGAAGACCACTTCCTAAGTATGATGAAGAAGTCTCCAAGTCTTGGAAGAAGCAGCCTCTTCCGAAGTATAAAGTGGCTTCGGAAGTACTTACTCTTTCGAAGCCATTTAACCTTCGGAAGACACTGCTATAACCAGTGGACACAAGTATGGTCTCTGACACTCCGCTGCAGACTTCTGATACAACATGGCTTCTTCCTAAAGAACCATGTTGTTGACCATACTTTATTCCACTGTTTACCTTTTCATGATAGTACAGTTGCCATCTTTAGTTGGTGACAAAAGGTAAGTCAGGGACATGTCCTGACTACCAAATCTTAGATAAGATTTTATCCGAGATACCTTAATTTAGTCTTGTAGTATAGACTTTAGCTATAGGTTCCCAGCTGGTATCAAAGTATATCCTGCTGTAGATAGTATTATATATTAGTATTATATATATAGTTCTCCTTGTAATTCATACACACAACATAAAATCTGCTTGTAAGAGTCTTTGTATTTTGAGTTGAGAATCAATATATAAAAGTATCTTGAAAATTATCTTTTTGTGTGTGACATCCGGTAAATTTTCGTTACCAAACTCCGTTAGTTTCGTTAAGTCTTGTATACACGTGTCGTGAGCACACACTAGTTGTCGTTGAACGTTGGTGACCTAATAATAATGAATAATGTTAATTTGATGTGAATCTAAGTGATATGTGAGTATTGGGTTATGTTTATGTGTTTACACATTTATAAAAGGTTAATTAAAGAATTTATCGCGTAACGCGGAAACGTGCCTATTTATTCGTATGTCTTGTGTTTTATAAAGATAAGATATATAATGAATTTTATAAGTTTATATCTTTATATTATGAAGTTAAAAACACTTTACAAGAGTTTAAAGCTTAGTTTTTTTATAAAATACAAATTACAAGGGTTAAAAGGGTAAATATGTAAATTAAAATTTACAAAACAACCCAAACCCTAATCCCCACCCAAAAGCGGCCGCGATCAAACTCCTCTCCCTCTCCATCTTCGAATTCGACCAAGATCAAGCAAAGAAACACGACATTGATTCGATTTCAAGGTTTAGAACACGTTGGAACATCAATTTCAAGCAATTACACGTTAAAGGTTAGGTTTTTCGAGTTTTTGTGAATGGTTCATTAGGGCCGAACCTTGGATTCGAAATTGATCCTCATTAGGTCGAATTGGATGTTGTTTGATGATGTTTATATGTTAGTTAGGTTGAATGCATGTTAGTTAACGTCGATCATGGATGAATTACATGTTGTTAGTGGGTTAATCATGGGTTTTGATTCTAGTCAAACCCTAATTCAATTTTGGGCATGATTATGGTGAATGATGTTGTTTGATGAATGTGTGGTGATTAATAAGTTGTATGAATGTTAAGAATCATGAATCTTGCAAGAAATTGATGATTTAGGGTTGATGTTCATAGGTTACTAATAATAGTAACTTTATTTGCATGAAATGTTGAACTATGGATGTTATGATGTTATGGATGTGTTCATGGTGATAATTAGATATTAGATTGTTGTGTGATCATTGGAAATTCAAGAAAACATGTTATAGTTCATACATTACTAAAGATAGTAACTTTTGGATATGAATTAGTGAATTATGATGTTTGGATGTGGTTGATCATGCTTAGATGTTAGTATGAGCTTGAATTGGTATATTATTGATGAATTCATGTATGCTTTGGATGTTTGATAGATTTTGGGATGTTCTTTCCCAAAAGGGAAACTTTATTTGTGTAAACGTTAAAGTATGATGTTATGATCATGTTTGGGATGATAGGAGCCTGCTAGTATGTTCAACGATAAATTCTAGTGTGATCGAACGTGTTAAATTAGTTGTATGGCATGCTTGGATAATCATGAGTGATATTTGGACTTTGGTGATCATGTATGGTTGGATGTTGTGTAGTAGTAGGACATCATGCTTGGGTCTGGTAATTGATTGTTGTGATGTTGTGAATGCAATGCATATGCTTAAAGAATATGGTTATGATCATTATACACGCGTGCGGATCTGAGGCCCCTACTTAGTAGGATTGGCAGGGTTTAGGATGTGAAGTCGTGAGTGGCTTTACATGGCATGTGATGAATGGTTGAACTTTGTGTGACATGTTAGTTGTATTATAACTAATGGATATGTTAATGTTCTAGATTCGCATGACTTGTATAGTACTTGATTGTATGATGATCTAAGTGATACACCTGGTTGATATAGCATACGTATGATACTATTTGAATGTTAATCATGTATGTCACACCCCAACCTTGACGGCGGAAACGTCGAGATGTGAGGGTTACGATTGTTCACGCCACATAACGCTATTTATTAATTCCAAATATATTATTCATAAGTTTCATGGTAACATTACAAGCAAAAGTTTCAACAAAGAACACATCATGTACAAAAACTACAAATAACATGATCATCCATTTTATCTCTAGGTCCAATCCTAGATGTAATAAGCTTCAAATAGTGGAACACAAACTTGAGGTATTCCTGGAACATGTTAAAAATAAAAGGTCAACATAAAAATGTTGGTGAGCATTCCATAGTTTTCAATACATAAGCATATAAAAGACGGCAATTCAAGTCATAAGTTAGTGAATAAAGTGATTAGGGATGTTATGAACAATGCAACAATCAAACCTCGACAAAAGTTTTACAAGTCTCAAACGTTAAAAGTATATACGATCAGCTAAGTGTACTCGGATCAACCAAGCAGGCTTGTCTTACCATAGATCTATGACTTCGCTGGGCTAGCAATAGTTAATGATTGTACATATAACGCCATAACATGGTAACCATATAAGTTCAACTAACCACAACTTAACATGATGTATTGCCATAAAGTTTACAAGTCTCAAATAAGTTTACAAGTGCAAAGTATAAAGTAACATGTTTCACCCCAAAGTGTGAAATAAAATAAGAAGGGGGTATGGAATACTCACTTGAAATAAATAAGACGATAAGTAATTAACGATGCCCCAACGATTTCTTTATATAAGATACCTAATGTGTATATATATTCCAAGGTTAAGTTTAAAGGTAAGATTAATGAATAAGTGTGAACTAGGGTTTCAATTGGGAATTTGGGGTTTAAATAATAAAATAATGGATCGTTTATGTTTTAGTTTAATAAAGATGGTATAAATCAATTAAGACCAGTAATAATTAAAAAAAATGAATCAATAATTTAGTTTATTGTTTTAAATAAAGATTAAGTATAATGTGTGAAAAGAGATAATTAATTCTTTGATTAAGAGAATTAATTAAATACTTATTTAAATGACTTTAAAATTATTTAAAATCATTTTATAAAGTTTTGAACTTTTAAAATTATTTATTATAAAACATCTTTTAAAGATTTTAGTAAAAATGAAGTATAATCTATGGTTTTATAGACTTCAAGAGTTTTAATAAAAGTTTAGAGAATATCAACTAAATATGATATAACATGATTAAATGGATAATTAATTATTTAAATATTTATTTAAATAATCATTTATATGCTTAAACATTTAAAGCATTTGAAATATGTAGGTTTGAAGTGTTTTGAACTAATCCAAGTTTGGACTATAATATATTTATAGCATATATAAGACTTAATAATTTTTTTATAACCTTTGATATACTTTAAAAGTTATTACATTCAAAATTATAAGTTTAAAAAAAATATTTTAATAATACCCGAAATGTTTTAGTTAACAAAGTAGTTTTTATTTTGATTTATAACGTATTAATAAAATTTTTTTGAAGTTTAAAATGTATAAAATTAGCTTTTAAAAAAAACAAATGCTGGAGGGCGGGTTCGAACCCGAGACCTCCTGCATACAAGAGTGAACTGGTAACCATTTGGGCTAGAGCCCAGATCTGTTAAATGCTTCCTTCAAAACTTTAAAAACATAATCCGCTTATTTTTCCCAAATCCTCATGAACCCTAGTTCAATTTGGATCAATTGAATCACAAACGATTAATGTTAAGGAGTGGAATGTTAGGGCTTTTAATCCCCTAATGGCATCGAGTATAGATGTGTGTTTAATTACCTATTTTTGTTATAAATCGGCGGCGATGAAGATAGAACAGCCGCGAGTGAATTAGATCCTCTTCGAGACTTTTTCTTTGACTATAATCCAATTGGTTTGGTGTGAAGCTTCCCCGAGCGATTATGAACAATAACCCTTTATCAATTGCAACAAACGTTGCTCAGAATGGGTCCTTTGATGGAGTTGCAGGTCGATACCGAAGATGATGATCGACAGTTGTGTGCGAGGGAGTATGGATAGAAATTGATGTTACAGGAAGCTTGGTGTCACACCCCAACCTGACGGCGGAAACGTCGAGGAGTGAGAGTTAAGATCGTTTATAGCCACATAACGCTATTTTAAAAAAAACAAATGAAGTTTAAACATAAGTTTTAAATTGTCACATTACAATCAATAGTTTCAAAGGAAATATAAACATAACATAGAATGCAGTATATCATTCTATCTTAGTTATTAATCTAGGTCCATTCCTAGGTGTGCAAGCTTCAAAGTGTAGATAATCAAACTTGGGCATTACCTGAAACATGTTAAAAATAAAAGGTCAACAATAATGTTGGTGAGCATTCCATAGTTTTAATACATAAGTATATATAAAAGATGGCAATTCAAGTCATAAGTTAGTGAATATAGTGATTAGGGATGCTATGGACAATGCAACAAATCAAACCTTGACAATGTTTTACAAGTCTCAAACGTTAAAAGTATATACGATCAGCTAAGTGTACTTGGATCAACCAAGCAGGCTTGTCTTACCCATAGATCTATGACTTCGCTGGACTAGCAATAGTTAATAATTGTACATATAACGCCATAACATGGTAATCACGAAAGTTCAACTAACCACAACTTTTACAAGATGAATTGCCATAGGTTTACAAGTCTCAAATAAGTCTATGAGTGCAATAGTATAAGTTAACATGTTTCACCCCAAAGTGTGAAAATAGGAAAAAGGGGTATAGAATACTCACATGGTCAAATGTATGTAAAAGACGATTAATAAGAAATATAATAAGCAACGTTCCAACGTAGTTCTTCCCAACGAATCCTAAGTAACAATATTCACAAGATTTAAGTTTTAGGTTAACGTTTAAACATGATTTAGGGTTTTAAGAGAAAAAATTTGGGATTCCTTGATATATATAGATTTCTAACAAAAGAATTACATTGATTTAATAATTGTCATGAGGTCATAAACTTGAATCGTTTAATATGGTTGACAAAACAAAATATAAAGTGTAGATATCTTTTTATTTATAAAAATTATAAATAAAGTGGGAGCCAATAACAATAACAATTTTTAATGTCTATTTTATAAAAAAAATAGTTTATATACATTATTGAACAACCAACTATTTAGTAGATTAAAACTATATTTTAAGTTTAACTTATAAGAAATAATTTAATATATTATTTGAACTAATAATGGTTTTAATAAGTTAGTCAACATTAAAATTTATTTTTTATAAGAAATTTAACTAATTATATCATTTGTTTTTATATAAGTATACAAGTATTATAAGAACATAAATTTTAGAAATTGGTTAAGTGACTTCAAAATAATTTAAGTTTACAAGATTAATTTTTATAAATTTTTAGAATTTTTCTATATTTTTTTAAAGGCTGAAAAGCCAAAAACAAAATGAATTGGAGGTTGCCGGGTTCGAACCCGGGACCTCTAATTCGGAATGTGAGTGGGGAACCAGTGAACCAAGGCATCCAGCCGCGTTTAAGACTCCGATTTAATAAACTAAATACAGTAACAACGAATTTCCCCCAAATCGCACGAACCCTAGTTTGATCATGACCACAATTGAAGATCAAATCAAGTTGTTAACGATTTAAACCATGGGGCTTTTGATCCCCACAAGATTTCGAGTATATACACTCATTTAATTACCCGATTCAAACACGAATTGATGAAGAACGACCAAAGAATCAGTCGCGACCAAGCTTGATTCAGTTTGATGCACAAATGGCGATGATAATCCAATTAACTTCGTGTGGAGCTTCGGATGATGTTCACGATGTAAAACCTCTGTCAATTCGTTGTTAACAGTTTGGTATGGTGGTGTTCGGGTGGTGAAAATTCGCGATAAGAATATGAAGTTCAATTTGCAATCTGTGGTTGTTTCAGATGCAATTGAGGATGGTACTCGATTAATGATTGATAGAGAGTCGTTTAGGTTAGTTTAATTTGACTATTATGATGTGTAAATGCTCGAACGGCCATATGTTTTAATGTATATCGGTTATGCGATCGCTTAGGGTCGAAACCGATGTTTAAATGCAATTAATCGAGTAATCAAGTTCGAAACGTGTAAATGACACGATTTGGGTCGGTTTTGGGCTTCGAAACGAATAATTTTGGGTGCTTTGGCCGTCGCCGGAGCTCGCCGGAGCTCCGTCGGATTTCTGGCCGGGACGCGGTTAGGAGGGAAAACTTGGATTAGTTTTTAGTTATTTGCACAAATGGTCCTTGAAGTTTTAAGGTTGTTATTTCGTGCCCAAACTTTATTTTCACAGTTTCAAAATTGACAAGGAGGCCCCTTGAGTTTAAATTAAGTTTAATGTTTGAACATTTTCAAGTTTAAAAGTTTACACTTCATTTTACCTTTATTGTTCTTATATTATTATTATTATTATTATTATTATTAGTAACATAATTATTATTACTCTTATAATTTATTATTATTATATATTATTATTATTATTATTATTATTATATTATTATTATATTATATAAATATTATAACCTTACAATTTCAAAAGAGCACTTAAGGTAATAATCATAAGCAGCCCATAATTTTCATAAATAACACAATTAGTCCATGTAAAAATTTAACAAGACTAACTTTAAATTAACCCAAACTTACAAGATGTTACACTTGGGAATGCTGATATGTGCATTATAACTCTGTTAATTAGCAAATATTTGATCGTTTCCACTATGAACCGGTTGTGAGTTTGATTCGGGTGTTCCAACTCAAACTTAATGACAATTACTAGTTTTCAAACGTAATTATTGGTTGAGTTGAATTTGAATTGATAGTAGTACGTTTCAAATGAATCGATTAAATCAATTGTTCGTATACCGAATTGAAACAGATTTTTGGTTGAAGGTGCATTTCGGTTTCTAATTGAATGTTCTTAATAGCATTTAAAGTCGAATTACAATATGGTAGCAGGTTCGAATCCATGTGCATGAAGTGAAAGGGCGGTTCGATTGGTTTAGTTTGGGTCAGATTAGTAAGACTTTACTCCGCCGGAGATGGCCGGAGTTGGAGGTGACCGACGAGGAAGGGGGCCGTTGGGGTTGTTTTGAACCAAATTACCCTTCGGTCCCTATGATTTTAATAGTTAGCCTTTTATGACCAAACTTTTATTTCAAGTTTCAGAAATTACAGGTTATGCCCTTGACTTTAAATCAAAGTTGTATACATGTTTATATATATATATATATATATATATTATATATATATATATATAATATATATATATTATATATATTATATATATTATATATATATATTATATATATATATATATATATATATATATATATTTATTTATTTATAATTCTTACAAATTATTAAATAAAATATTATTGTTAATATCATTGTTATTATTCTTAGTTATGATTATTATTAATGATGTTATAAATAATAATATTATTATTATTATCTATGTTTATTTATTAAGTAATAATTAAAATTAATAACTTTCAAACTAAAGGATTAGAATAATAATAAATTAAGCCTATAAGTTTCACATATGGCAACAATGGTCCTCATAAGAATAAATACAGTTAACTTTTGGTTAACAAAATTACAAGATGCTACAATGTATGTTGTATGTGCTCATTGGCTTTATTTGAATTATAACTCATAATGTCACCAACGGGTCAAACGGGTCAACTAGGTCAAACGTGTCTATTTTTCTGGAAGCTTGAGTCTTTGGTTTTGGTATGATTAGGGTTTCACATGTCTTTTATTTGCACGTACTTATGTACTCACATGATCTAGGTAACCTGTGAAGGTTGGCTATCCTCTCGTTTCTCAAATAAACCCTAAGTACTCTTTGCATACATCAGGTGAGTTCATGCCCCACTCTTTATTTAATCTCTTTTGAGGGAGATAGCATACTAGTATTTATACGAACGCTTTTATTATTTAAGTTGTGTATAATATTAATATAGTGCTGTTTACCATGGGAAAAGTCCTCACACTTTTGAATTGTTAATATTTAATAGCGGGAAAACTTGGGTAGTACTACTGGGTCTGACGAGCCCCACCTATGTGACTCGAGGTCAACTGGGTGCAATTTGTCCTATTGAACATTGTCACGACATGGTAAGTCGTGACAGGAGGCAACAACTATCACAGTCAGCTTCAATTGCAAAATCACTATGTATTAATATTTACTGATAATAGACTAGCTATCTATTACCATACACTGCTTATATATATCACAACTGTTTATATGTTTATTGAACTCAAACTCTTGAACTCACCAACCTATGTGTTGACATTTTAGTGTGCTTTTCTCAGGTCCTTAGCTTGCTTGCCATAGGAGCACTGCACGGTTCATTGCATTTTAAGACACGATGCTTCAAGACAATTTGACATTTTAACAATTATAGTTTACTCTTTCGGGTTGGCACTTGTTTCGCCATAGTTATACTTTATTGACTTGGGTTGTTTTCAAAAACGCTTCCGCATTGTTTAAAGTTTGTATTTTGGTTGATTTTGTTAAATTATGGCATTTAGAGTCGTTCTGAGTAACTATTGACTGTGATCCTTGTTGTTCACACGCCTCGCGGTAAAACTCCGCAAGTGGATTTTGAGGGTGTGACATTGTGTTCTTAGCTACTTTTTATATTGTGATCAACTCTTCTTGATTCTTACCCGAGTGTGATTCTAGGTGAGTTTGAGAGAAAACATTTGTGTTTAAGTGACAAACACCGATCCTGCAATAGTGAATTAGGTCGTTATGCTGCTAATATTTGGGCCATTGACAAATGAATTAATGAAGTTGTTCTTATTCAACATACTAGCATCTGCTAAAAAACATATTTAACATCAAACAGTTAAAAGAAACATACTCAACTAGTAGTTGTTCTTATATTGTTAGGTTTTTAAACAGGTCGAATGCATCTATTTTAATGAACAGAACAAAATTGCAATTTAAGGAAACAGATCAAAATTGTTGTTGTTTCTAAATGGGTCAAACATATCAAAATTAATATTTGATGATTTTGATTGGATTCTTTTCTTCATTATGTTTGTGATTTACAATGTATAATTTGACCATGATTCACGAAATATTCTAATCATGCCCTGTTTGTTCCTAAGACAAAGAGAAGAGAGGAGTAGCATGCTAAATAGCTATTGTACATGTGCAGGCTTCAATCTTTGCATTCTAATCATTGTCTGTTCATATACATTCCTAAATTTATTGATGGAGCATGTTGATGTCCAAATTATTTATTTGATGAACAAACCTCTTAAAACATTCATTTAAACAATTAAATTATTAATAAAGAATATACTTTGACACTCATTTAACACTAAACTCATTTTTTTTACAAAAAATAGACCTGGTCAACCTTTTATCCAAAGTAAAAAAACATCACTGAATTTTTATATATTGAATAGAAATCTCATGTTGACCAATTCTCACCCAGTAAAAAAACTATCTTTGCCCAAACTAACCCAAAATGTTAGGATTAGCACTCATTATGACCCAAAAAGTGACTAATGAGATTGTTCCTGATCGTCTTTTTTCTACCGGTTCACAGAAGTGAATCAAAGCTTCAATACATAATTAAGCTTCTTATTATCCTGATGGTTTTGTTCTTTTGTTTGAATAGAATATATTTCATCTTTTTTCTAGGCATGACAATTGATTTTAAGCAATATTAATAAAACACCTAAATCTACAATCACATTACGAACACATGAAATTTATATTTGATTTGAAACTAATTAACATTACAAATTAGCATGTTATACTCAACAAATGGAAATCATAAACATTGAACTCAATTGAACTCTCAAGAACCCTAAAACCTGAAACCACAATCAGCATTAAAACATATTAGTTAACATTCATGTTAACAAAAAGTTCATTCATTCAATTTCATGTCATGACTTGCAAGAAATCAAGCATATAAACTTACTAATTCATGTAAGATGATTTCACATATGAAAAGAGAAACATAGAGGAAGAAATGCGAAGCAAGTTGCAAACAAGAGTAGAGAGGGTTGGAACGAGGCATCGATTTCCTGAATTTTTGGATTTCGGTTACCTGTAGATAGTGGGGGATTAGAAAGAAGATGAGGTCAAATTGAAGAAAAAGGGGTATGCAACTTTCTCAGCCATGATTATTTGTTTATCTTTATCAATTATTTGTTGTATTTGTATTACATATTTATTAGTTTAAATGATTTTTTAATTAATTCTTTTATGGATCTCCTATTTGTTATGTTTTTATTATATATATATATATATATATATATATAATATATATATATATATATATATATACACACATATATATATACATATATATACATACATACATATATATATATATATATATATATATTATATATATATATATATATATATATATATATATATATATATATATATATAACTGCCAGTTGGGTCACTGACGCGCCATTGACTCACCCGTTAATCTCTATTACTCAAATACGAAACTTGAGACTACCCTCGAGCAAACTTACATTATGTGAGAAAAAACCTCCTAGCACACCTAGAACTCCTCTTTATTTTTGTCACAAGTAGAACTTAAAATTAATATTTTCACATACTTTTAATTTCAATATTTATTTTGTATTTCATTCAAGATAGTATCTATTATTATGATGATTGGTTATTATTCTTATATGAATTTTTTTATTATATTATTCAGTAATTATTTGTCATAAAACAATTGTGTTTATCGGATAACACGTTTAACACAGTTACTTTAATGACTTAATAATGTCATAAGCGGTTAAGCGAATTAAACCCAATTATACCCAATTTTACATGCGCCATTAACGTGTCGACTATATATGATAGAGTCTTAACAGGTCATTTGCACCCATGTTTGACTATAAGTCGCTACACTAGGCACTCATTGTTTATGATTTATCATTATTAAATGTATATTAACAATGTTTATATATTAATCACATTGGTTGACCAAGTTTGACCTACATTGACAATGCATGACCTAACATGTTGTATTATGTCATAAGTGTAAAAATGGGTCGTAATACATCATTAGGGTAGTTATAAGTCATAACAGTCTATAACGAGTATTAATGGTTCATATGTACCAATGCATGATTGTCGATTGCTATGTTGACTAAGATTTTACCACCATTGGTGATTATATACCTTAACCGTATTTCATTATGTATCATTATGACTAACCAACTTTGGCCTATAACACCTATGTTTGACCTAATACATCATATTATGTTATAAGTGTCATTATAAGCCATAATGGTTTATATTAAATCAAAATATACTATATGCACCCACTCAGAACTAATTAATTTTGATTGCAACTAATTATCCCTAGTTATTCAATTGATCCTCGTTGATCTTCCTTGGCAATATTGACACTAGTTGCCTTAAGAGACACTAATTGGTGATCATTAATCAAAATTAATATTACTTGACCATGTGTGACCAATTTTGACACACAATATCCTCTAATTGATCATATTAACCTTATTTCACTTTAAATCGTGCCAATAGCCCCTAGCTAAACATATTTACCATGATTTTACCATAAGAGTCACTAATTGAATATAATAATATTCAAATCCGATTCGAAAACCTCAAAATTCAATTCAATTTGAGTCGAAAATTACTAATTTGAATTCCAATTCGAATTTTCAAATTCAAATTCGATTTGATTCGAAGTTTTATTATCGAATTCGAATCGAAATTCTATTTTATGCCTTATGATTTTCAAATTAAAAATATACACACTTACGTTTATTTATTTTATATACAAATTTTAAAATCTGTATATAAGAAATTAAGAATCAAGAGTTCAAAAAATATATAATGTAAAATTCTAAATTTTAATCGATACATTTTGCCTTATCGGGAACTTGAAATATTTGTGTGTTACGCTTGTATTTTTATTTTGATCATTTGAAATTGGATTTTTTGAATAAATTAAAAAAAACTTATTTGATTAAGTAATTCTTTTTCCAAATATGAATTGAGTAATCGAAATTTTTTTCGAATACGAATTGAATTCGAATTTTGTTTGAAAATTTCATATTAGATTTGATTTGAAATCCACTTATCTTTTTCGAAGTCAAATTGAATTTGAATGTTGTTTGGAAAATTAAAAGTTCAACTTAATCGATTCGATTAACTTGAATTTATTTCGATTCGATGAACACTCCTACAACTAATTTTTCATTAGTTAATCATGATTAACCGATATCAAAGTTAAGTTACTATATAATACCATTTGACCATTATTGATAAACACTAACCCTGATTGATCATCACTAACTATTATTTACCCAAACTTATTATCATTAACCATTATTGACCTTTGTTGACTATATAATATTTGCATCATCTAACTCATTCATCATAATTGATCCTAAATGATCTATTATTAATTCTCCATAAATACATTCACATTTAGCTAACTCGATGGATGTCGAAGCTAGCCAGCTTTGAAGTAATAGGAATTAGGTTAGAAGCAAGGACCGATTGGACAGTTATACATGACTAACTACGAGTGCAAAGTTTTTTAATAACTTATAGCAAGTCTTGCACCTTAATAAGTCGTATTGGTTCTTGAGGATTATAATAACTTTTAACAGGTTACGATGAGTCTCACTTTATCATATTTAATATTAATTTATTATGTTTGATGAATTATGTCAATAGGTAATCAAAGCTCACTTTCTTATATATTTACTATAACTTTTATTAACTATTGTGTTTATTTATTAGAGTTGTTATATATCTCTGATTTCTTGAGAATTTTTACAAAGGTTTTTATTGTGTGACTTATTTAGTTTTCAAAAACTTATTTCATGATTCTAATAGAGCTTTCTCTATAAATTTTAACTAATTTATTTTCAACTATCCTAGATATCTATTTTCTTAATTTTGCTAAGGATTTTGCTACGGATTTTGCTACGGGTATTAATACTTATCATGTATTATTTTCTAGATTTAGGTTTTGCTACGGATTTTACTATGGATTCTTATGACGATATTTTTTTATCATTATTTACAATCTTATATTTTTTTACTTTTGCTATGAAATTTACTACGGATTTTATTAAATTATATTTTTAATGTTAATTTCTTAGTCTTGCTATGGATTTTGCTACGAATGTTGCTAAACTACTTTTAGTTATTCTTTTTCAACATTTATCTTTTGAATTTGCTACGAATTTAACTAAATCATTTTTAATATATTTATTCTAAAACTTTTGCTATAAATTTTCTTACAGATTTGCTATGAACATATTTAGCTATGGTTTATTTGAAGGCAAAGCATAGCAACATGTATCTGTAGCAAACCCGTAGCTAATCCATATCAAATTTGCTACAGAATTTTTCCATAGCAACAATCCGTAGGAGATACTTGTTTGTGTGGTAGTGAGGCTCATTGCATAACCGTGTTCAATGAAGTAACCATCTATATTTGAATACCATGCTCTAGGAGATTGTTTTAAGCCATACAATGCTTTATGTAATTTGTAAACCATATCAGATTTACCTTGAACAACAAAGCCTTCAGGTTGTTCAACATAAATGTCTTCGGTTAACTTCCCGTTCAAGAATGTAGACTTTACATCTAGCTGAAAGATCATCCATCCCAACTGAGCCACTATGGCTAATATCACCCGAATGGTTTCAAAACGAGCTACAAGAGCAAACGTCTCTTGAAAATCCACACCCGGTTGCTGTGAATAGCCCCTTGCCACCAATCTTGCTGTATGCTTCACCACCTTACCATCCTATCCCACTTTAGTCTTAAAAAGCAATTTCACACCAACAATGTTCTTGCCATGAGGTGGAGCAACAATTCCCATGTATTATTCTTTTTGATGGCTTGTAGTTCATTAATCATGGCATCCTGCCATTCCTTGTGAGGGGCGGCTTGTTCGTAAGTGATAGGATCAGAAATAGCGAGAGCAAACTGACAGTTAATCACATCATCATCGTCAGACAAGCCTTCACCTGTGTAATAGTCTTGAAGCCTGGATGGTGGTTTAGGAATACGTCGATTGGAAGGTGTATGTGGTGGATGAGGGATATTAGTTGTGTGAGAAGTTGGTTCAATAATGTTTGCAGTGGTATTTAATGAAGAAGGTTGAATAATAGAATTGTTAGGTGAATGAGTAGGTATGGTGACATTTGGTGGTGATGCGTGAGATGGAGTAGTGGCATGGGTACTTGTGCTTTGAAAATTACTATTATTATCCATTGGATAAATGGGTGAGTCACAAGGAAATAGGTCTGAGAATGTATAGGTTATAGGCATGGTACTTTTATCATGTGTCATGTTTTGATTATATCTTCTAGAAATTGTACATCTCTACTCACCTTGAACTTTCCTGTATCTGGATTAAACAGCCTATAACCTTTAGTTTGAGATGAATATCCGATAAAGATATGTTTCTCTGACTTAGTATCCAACTCCAAAGCATATGCTACACATCCAAATATTTTAAAATGATGGACAGTTGGTTTCTTACTTGTCCAAGCTTCGTAAGGAGTAACATGCACCAGGGCCTTTGTGGAGGATCGATTAAGAACGTACACTGTAGTAGCCACTACTTCAGCCCACATGTAATTGGGTAGTTCTTTTTCTCTTAACATACTCCAAACTAGATTTATTATGGTTCGGTTCTTTCTCTCAACTACCCTATTATGTTGAGGAGTACAGGGTGGAGTGAGCTCTCTTTTGATGCCAACTTGATCATAATAGTCATCAAATTCTTTAGAGCAAAATTCGCCCCCTCAATCAGACCGTAGTACCTTATTAGATCTTTCGACTTCCCTATCAACAAGTGCTTTAAAAGATTTAAACTTTGAGAATGTCTCATGCTTGTTAGACAAAAAATAACCCAACACATACGAGTTAAATCATCAATAAAAAGAAAGTAATACAGGCTTTTACCTAAATTTGGTACATGCATAGGTCCACATAGGTCTGTGTGAACCAATTCAAGTTTTGACTTAGCACGCCATGAAGTTGATCTGAATGGGCTTTTTGTGAGTTTGCCTTGTATGCAGGCTTCACAGGTAATAGGACTTCTCAACTTGGGTAGTCCAATCACCATACTCTTGTCATGTAGTAATTTCAGTCCTTCAATGTATAGGTGACCATACCTACAATGCCATTTATGGACTTCTTTATCCTTTGATTGAGGCATTAAATACAAACATGTTATTGTTTGCCACATTTACTTTCAAGAGCACTTGACCAGAGGCTTTGTTGACAATAGAGCATTTATCATCATCAAACATGAGGGAGTAACCTTTTTGCATTAATTGACCAACACTTAACAAATTATATTCAAGCTTAGGAGCATAGTACACATGCTCTAAGAGTTTGAATGAGTGATGACCCGTGAGAATTTTAACTGTTCTTTTTCCTTCCACATTGAGTATCTTCTAATCACCCAATCTCACCCCCAATTTGAAGGATTCATCTAGGCTCACAAAGCTACTTTTGTCACCTATCATATGGTTAGAACATCCGAAGTCTAAAAACCATAAGTTTGAAGGATTACCACATGATTGAGAGTTCGTCATCAGCACAAAATTTTCATGTTTCTGAATACTAGCAGCAATTAATAAGTGCTGGTCCTCAGCAGCCTCGGCGCCATCCTCATTTTCTTCATTCTCTGCGACAGTGACATTGAGGAACCTTGCTGTGATCGGTTCCCCCTCTGCCGTGGCCAGCACCCCTTCCTCTGAATGATGACCTGCCTCGTCCCCTCCACGTGGTGCTCTTTGATCTTGGAATACTTGTAGAGCTTGATCGTCTTGTCTTTCGATTGGGTTGCTTGCTTTGTCGGGGGAGTTCCTGCTGTTAATTCTTTCTTCTTGTGATTGTAGTAATCCCATAAGTTTTACCGGTGTGATTTCAGATGATTCGTACACCACCTCAATAGATGGAATGACAGAATAAAATTTAGGAGCTAAACTCCTAAGGACCTTTTCAACCACCTTTTGATCGGATAGCTCCTCCCCATAAGATCGTGGTTGGCCAACATTGTTCATGACACGTGAGAAGTAATCTCCCACAGTTTCATCATCTTTCATGTTTAGATTCTCAAAGGTCCTGCGGAGTCCTTGAAGTTTAACAGATTGAACTTGGGAGTCACCTTGAAATTCTACTCTCAAGGTATCCCAAGCCCCCTTCATAGATTCCGCAGAAGCAATTCGAGAAAATAAACAGTCATGAATACCTTGTTGGATAATAGTTAGAGCTTGAGCATCCTTTTTCTTTGCCTCTCGGTTATCGATAGATCCATCTCCAAGAGTTGTTATGCCTAAGAACACAACATCCCAGAGTTCCTTTGATCTTAAAATGGTTTTCATGTGCAAGCTCCAATGTTCATAACCTTCTCCTTTGAACACTGGTATGAGGTAGGTATGCGAGACACCGGTCATCATTGGATCGGCCATGGAAGAGGGTTAAGATGAAAAACAGAGAGGTAGAGAGCCTAGCTCTGATACCAAATCTGATGGATAATTGAACTAATAAAGAAAGAATAAGCTAGTGAAAGAGGCTGAATATTATTCAAATGAATGAAGTTTGATGGATACTTCAAGTGCATGCCAGACTTAAATATATAAATACATAAAGCAAAGAGATAAAAGAAGAACAACCCTAAAGACTAGGTAACCCTAACAACTTAGTTGTTACCTTTTATTCAAATACAAACAAATTAATAAAACACGTGCACGTATGTAGCTTCTAACCCGCGAACAATTTGAATCATATTTCTTCACAAAGATCATAGATATTCGAAATCATCGATGTAATCATGAATCGGTTCAGATTGCTGAATCGTGGCTAACTCAAGCCACGAGAGAGACGGTCGAACCTTAATGATGATCGTAAACTGGTGTTGAGCTACACCAATCATACTCAACACAGTGAGAACAACTTTATGGAATTCACTAAATTCCGCCTGATCAACATTCAACACAGTGAGAAATGCCTTAATCTTCGTAATATCTTACTGTAATTGTGGAATCTGTTATTCATGAGTATCCCATCAGGAATTCTAATTCAACATGGTTGAATTGAAAATTTAGCAACGAGGAACTGGATGGAGAAATCAGATTTATATGCAGAATTTGAATCGTAACAAGAATTTGAAGGGGAAACGTAATTTGAAACAAAAACAGAAATCAGAAATAAAGATTGAATTAGGAATCACAATAGGAAATATATAAGGAACCAATGTAGGTTTTGATCATTTCAGTCTGTTTGTTATGTTAGCATTTGTTAATTATTACCCAGTTGTTCTTGTTAATAAGTTTTTGTTCACTGTGTTATTTCAGATCATCCTTGTTCTTTAGTTTGAGTATAATCATTCAACAACCTAAGCAACATGTAAAGCCTAAAGTGCTTACTTTAATCAATATTTCTTTACAAAGTTCTAATGTTCTACAAAAATGCTATCTGCCAACATGCTCTCATTTCGGTTCATTATCTCTTTGTGTTTACCACCCATTGATTCTGCATCAAAATAGAGAATCAAGAAAACTTGTTGCTTAGGACTTCCGAATGCATACTGTTTAGGCATATCATGTGGTTTGTAATTCTATTCTTTAGGTCCCATTTTATAATTTTGTTGTTTATGCATAACTTATTGCTTAGACTGCACTTTTAAGACTATTTTAGTTTCTCACAAACTGTATTTTTCGGACTGTTTGGCAGCTCACAAACTGCATTCGTTAAAGTGTTTTGGCAGCTACCAAACTGCATTTTTAGGACTGTACTGTTACGGAAGCTCTCAAAACTCACTTTTGAGACTAATTCGGCAGCCCTCAAACTATTAGTGAAACATATATTTACGTTTATCTATTTTTAGTGGGTATCTTTAGTATTAATGGCCTCCTCCTTTTTTGGAGTAATTTGTGGCCTTTTGTGTATTTAGTCGTTTGTTTCTTGAGAATACGACATCAATCAAAATCATTTTCAATTCAATAATTATCATGGTTATCAAAGCCAAAGTAAAACCCTAAATTTCTTTTCTTTTCTTCTTCATCATGTTGCCGCCATGGCCACTGGAGATATTCCGGTCACCGGAAACCCACCCACTTCAGAAACCAAACAACTCAATCCGGCTTACACCATCACAAATATCAATAACAAGATCCAAACCCTTGACTGAAAGAAAGTTACATACTTGTCTTGGGTAAAACTCTTCAAGCTCCATGCTCGAGCCTACAAAGTGCTTCACCATATCGATGGCACTACACCGCCGGATGAATCCGATCCAAAATTTTTAGCATGGTCCGAACTCGATGCCCTCATCTTTCAATGGATATACAGCACCTTGTCTGACGATTTATTGTCACGTGTTCTTGACACCGATCTCACGGCTCGGGCAGTGTGGCTAAAAATCTGTGACATATTTGTCAATAACAAGCAGGCGCGGGCAGTCACACTTGAAACAAAGCTCTCAAATACAACTCTCAATTCATGCTCCTCATTTGATGATTATTGTCAAACTCTTAAAGACCTTGCTGAACAATTACGGGACGTCGATCAACCGGTAAGTGAAACTCGTCTCGTTATTCAAATGGTGCGCAGGCTTCCAATAGAATTTGATACAATTGCTGCTATAATTAATCGTGAAAAACCCGCTTGGGAAGTTGCTCGGGGCATGATTGAAAATGAGCAGTCTCGTCAAGCCGCTAGGTCTACTAACACCCATGATACGGTTATGCTTCACTCCACGAACACCAATCCGCGCACCACTCCAACAGATCCGAACCGCTCTCCTTATCCAAATGGTTACAGGGGTCGAAACTATGACCCTGCCAAAGCTGCACATGGCCGGGGGTATAATGCACGGGGTGGTCGACAAGGCAACAATAATCGGGCAGCTCCACCCACTCGACGCGGATCCGTTTCATGGGGAGCACAAAACTATTATCAACAGGCCCCTTCACACCAAGCTAATCCACCTCAAAATCAATACTCTCAACAGCCTACATTGTCTCATGCACATGTACCAGCCTCTTGGGCACCCCACCATCACCGTACCCATCTCAGCCTTTTAATCCTCAACCTAATCAATTTCCCTCCCAACAATTTACCCAATTTACACAAGCCCAACAGGCCCACTTAGCCCAACAATAATTTCAGCCACCTCCTGGTTTTAGCTCACAGCCCGGGAACGCCCTATGCCCATATAACATCGGTCTGGCACTATCAAACATGAGCCTCAACTATCATGACCCACAATGGAACATGGACTCTGGAGCTTCATCTCATATCACATCGGATCCAGGTACAATTTTAACTCCATCTTTATTACCTTTTTTGTCGGTAATGGTCAACGTTTACCAGTTACGGGTTCCGGCAACGGCTTATACACACTTCCCAACAAAACTTACAAACTCAATAATATTGTTCACTCACCATCGGTTATTAAAAATCTTTTATCTATACGTAAGTTTACTACTAATAATCAAGTTTCAGTTGAGTTTGATCCTTTTGGTTTTTCTTTGAAGGACCTCAAGGATGGACGGCTCCTTTCCCGCCACAATAGCCATGGAGATCTCTACCCATTCACCAAGACCGAATTTGCTTTAGTTTCTTCCACAAGCCACCCAACATGGCACGCACGTCTCGATCATCCGGGAGAAACCGTGCTTCAACATCTTAAGCGCACTTTTAATATTTCTTGCAATAAAAATGTTGATTTGTCTTTTTGTTCATCTTGTCAATTGTCAAACGGTAAACGATTACCTTTTAAGGATTCTGTTTCTCATACTTTTAAACCATTTGATATAATTCACTGTGATTTGTGGACATCACCCGTCATTAGCAATTCTGGATACAAATATTATATGGTTTTAATTGATAATTACACCAATTATGTTTGGGTCTACCCACTTAAATACAAATCTGATACCTTTCACACCTTCACCAAGTTCCATAAACTCATCCAAACACAATTTTCTCTTCCCATTAAAACCTTCCAATATGACTTAGGGGGTGAATTTGACAACAACAATTTTAAAAATTTTGCCGACCAAAACGGTCTCCTTTTCCGTTTTGCATGCCCTCAAACGTCCCAACAAAATGGACGCTCCGAACGCATGATACGTCGCTTGAATGATGTCATACGTGCTCTCATAATTCATGCTCATTTACCGCCTTAATTTGGGTAGAGGCGCTTCACACCGCCGCATATCTTCATAATATTTTACCTATCACCCGCCTAAATAACCAAACACCAGCCTTCTCCCTTTATCTTCGCCATCCCACATACGACCACATCCGCACCTTCGGTTGTGCTTGCTACCCAAACATGTCCGCCACCCAACCAAACAAACTTCTACCTAGATCTGCTCGGTGTGTCTTTCTTGGCTACCCGTCAAACTTCCGTGCATATAGATGCTATGATCCCAAAACTGGTCGGGTTCATCTGTTCTGACATGTCGTGTTCGATGAGCGCACCTACCCATTCCTAGAAATATGCTCAACTCCATCTTATACATTTCTTGATGACCCAACTCCAATAACCCCTCCTACTTCCCTACATCATTTCCTTCTGAAATAACACACTCGAACACAAACCCTATCACCCAACCAAACCAACCATCTCCCAACCCGAGTGCCTCCACCAATAGTAGCGAAACCCAATCCAACCCTACGATCGAACCCCCTGATGTCCAACCCGTTGCTCAACCACCAATACCACCATCTCCACTATCTACTTCCAACACTCATCCTATGCATACTCGGTCCAAAGCCGGTGTATCGAAACCCAATCCCAAATATAACCTTTCTACCCTCTCTAACATCTCACCCATCCCCACCTCCCCTACCAAAGCCCTAACGGACCCTAACTAGCTTCGTGCCATGAACGATGAATTTAATGCTTTGCAGGTTAATAATACATGGGAGTTAGTACCAAGGCCCATGCACAGTCCAGTCATCCAATCAATGTGGTTGTTTCGCCATAAATTTAATGCTAATGGTTCCTTGGAGCGCTACAAAGCGCGTCTTGTCTGCAATGGTAAATCTCAGACGGCTGGCATCGACTGCACCGAGACTTTCAGCCTGGTTGTAAAACCTCAACTATCCGCGCTGTTTTATCGTTAGCAGTATCCCGATCTTGGCCGATACATCAGTTAGATGTCAAGAATGCGTTTCTAAATGGTCATTTGCAAGAAACGGTTTACATGCATCAACCACACGGCTTTGTCGACCCCAACCGTCCAAACCATGTCTGTCGACTTAGGAAATCTCTTTATGGTTTGAAACAGGTGCCTCGAGCATGGTACACTCGCTTCTCCACCTTTATAACTTCTTTAGGTTTTCGACACAGCCTGTGTGACACATCGCTATTCATCTACCAGAATGGTCAGCAGCTCGCATATCTTCTCTTATATGTTGATCATATAGTTCTCATAGCCAGTCATCCGGAACTACTACAAAAATTCATCCACAAGCTTTCAAATGAATTTGCTATGTCTGATTTGGGCCCCCTGCATCATTTTCTTGGCATAACTGTCACCCGTGATCATCAGTCTTTGTTCCTGGCACAGTCGCAATATGCTAGAGATATCCTTCATCGAGCTAACATGACCGCATGCGAACCATGTCTCATTCATGTTGATCCAACTCCAAACTCAGCGCCAATGACGGGAACCCTTTACCTGATGGGACTTTATATTGAAGTCTAGCCGGTGCTTTTCAATATCTTATCATCACATGCCCAGACTTATCCTATGTAGTACAACAAATTTGCCTTTCATGCATGCTCCCAGGGACACTCACTTTGACTTCATGAAACGAGTCCTTCGATACATTCATGGTACCATTGATCTTGGTTTACGTATTTTAGCCTCCCCAACTAATTCCCTAACTGCATACTCTAATGCCGATTGGGGAGGATGTCCTGACACACGGAGATCGACCTCCGGCTACTGCATATTTCTGGGTGACAACCTCATATCTTGGTCCTCCAAACGTCAGCCAACCATATCCCGTTCCAGTGCAGAAGCGGAGTATAGGGGTGTTGCAAACGCCGTCGCCGAAGCTACTTGGATCGGAAACCTTATGCTTGAATTGCGTGCTCCGACTCACAAAGCCACGGTGGCATTCTGCACAATATTTCAGCAGTGTATTTGTCTGGGAATCCCGTCCAACATCAACGCACCAAACACGTGGAGATGGATATTCATTTTGTTCGTGAGAAAGTGCAACTTGGCCACATTCGGGTCCTCCATGTTCCGTCTTCTTAACAGTACGCTGATATCTTTACAAAAGGACTTCCTCGATATCTCTTCGAAACATTTAGATCCAGTTTGAACGTTACGGCTTACCAACGTTCAAACTGAGGGGGAACATTAGTGAAACATATATTTACGTTTATCTATTTTTAGTGGGTATCTTTAGTATTAATGCCTCCTCCTTTTTTGGAGTAATTTGTGGCCTTTTGTGTATTTAGTCGTTTGTTTCTTGAGAATACGACAGCAATCAAAATCATTTTCAATTCAATAATTATCACAAACTGCATGTTTAGGACTGTTTTGACAGCTCAAAGTTTGTATTTTTGAGACTGTTTGGCCAGCTTACAAACTGTATTTTTTTGAATTGGTTTTGCAGCTCACAAACCGCATTTTTGAGCGTGTTTTTGAAGCTCCAAAACTGTATTTTTAGGACTTTTATGGCAGCTCCCCGAACTGCATATTTAAGACTATTTTGACAGCCCCCAAACTGCATTTTAGGGACTGTTTTGGGTAGCAATAAGCTGCATTTGAGGATTGTTTCACAACGTTAAAATGAACTGCATTTTTTGAACTGTTTTAGATAGCAAAAACTACATTTTAAGGGTTGTTTTCATAGCATTAAAATGCTATTTTGTGGATGCTTTTGACAGAATAAATACTGCATTTTAGGGATTGTGTTGGCAGTAACTACTTCTATATTTTGGGACTGTTTTCACAGAACAAAACTTCATTTTAAAGCATGTTTATAACACTTCTTCTAATTTCATAGATATGGATTCACAAGAGATGTACTTTCACTAGCCTTCTAAGGCAAGATTCTCAATTCAGTCACAATTATGGTGGGCAATATGAAAGCTCGTGTAAGTCTTGATGACTCTCTGCACTTTTTGCTTAAGAGGGCGAGGGGTGTGAACATCAGGCGATACTTGCTTAAGAGGGCGAGGGGTGTGAACATCAGGCGATACGAAGATAAGTTAATTGTATTTGAATGGCCAAATTGTAGCCTTGATGTCATTAAGGAACTATTTCAAAATCACACTCAACTCTAGGAAAAAATCTGAGTACTTTCAGCAACATAAAGAAACAACAACCGAGCAGACAGTTAAGATTTTAATACATCGATGATCACGTAATTAAAAGCCAACAAATACATTTTGTACTAAACTAACTCAAGTCGAAAGGTTAAATCAAAATGCCATGACCGAGCAAGACAAGGTAGATTTTTTACACTATTATTTCGAGCGTATATTATTTTTTTCATTTTACTAACATTTATTTTATTTTCAAATTAATGCAAGCTTGAAAAGGCGAATATCATGTACCGATCATTAGAAAAGAGAAACTTTCGGTCCGAGCATTGTTGGAACATATTAAAGGATCAACCCAAATGAATTTTAGGCTCCACAAAGGATATACCAAAAGAATACAATTGTCCCATCCCCGACCCCGACCCCGACCCCGGCCCCAACCCCGACCCCAACCCCAACAAGCAACCCCATCCCTAGTGTGAAATGTGAATGAAGATTAGGTTATCGAATAAAACCGGCCACAAAATACCTAATGCAAACAATTAAAATAGGAAAAAGATAGTGTTAGAAGGTCCTCACAGATAAAAAGTTTACTTACCCAATTAATATGATCAAACCGGCATTGTCGAATTTAACGGGTTGGTTTTTAATCATTAGCTTCCATGAGTCTATACTGTGAATTTTGTATTATGTACATTTTAGTGTTTTCAATGTTTTGGGTAATTTGGAAACCAAGTGTGCCTATAAAACATGTGAAATCCCATAAGCATGTTTTTGTTAATAGTTTATTGGATTGTGATTTACTGATTTGTGTACCTCTTTGTAATACCGAGATGAGAGACATTCAAAAACGTAAAATAGACATGAAAAGGATGTGAGTTTTGTGGGTTCCATGTCCATATGAGTATCGTACAATAGTTGGTAGATATTAAAGATTAAGCATGTAAATATTCGTTAATTGATATCATTATTTAACGTGTCCTTAAAACTTCTAAATAATAACAAGACTTACTGTTGCCTATTTTACACAGGAAATATTACAAAAGCCTAATAAACAAAATAAATCAAACTGAACAAGATAAATTAGTCAAGAGCAATAAGTTTGGCCCATCAAATATGGATCTGTGCAATTAGTCTACATCAATCTCTATAATTTATTACTTAGTGTAAATTTCTTCTCTAAAGCAAGAAATAAAATCAACGTTAACAGAATAAAATGCATGGACCTCGTTCGTATCACATCAATTTCATAAACCGTTCGGTTACAAAGGTTAATGTTTAACCACAATGGTCTAATGAATCATTATATATGTATTGATTAGGTTTTCACTCAAAAGACACACATATCTTAGACATAGATACATGCATACACACATATCTAAAACTCTTGGTGTGCATGTACGTAAGGTTTTGGATGAAAACGAGAAAGCTTTGGAAATTTAATGAACACATATTTCTAGAATTTCTAGAATATGTACTTGGATAATCAAGTGCAATTGTGTTCTTTCAAGCCAAACGTGTCACTCATGGTAAATTTTATGTAGTGTGACAACTTATGCCACTCACCTACAAAGTACAAAAGAATTATTCAAATTAAATTTGTGTTACTCAAAAAACGTTGAAGGTTGGGTATCGAAATTAATACAAGAAGTAAATAATCTAAGGGTGCGTTTGTTATGCTGAAATTTAAACCGACACTATATACGCTTCCAATCGCCGAACTCAAATCGCCACCTCCACCGACCTCCAACCTCCACCGATGAAAAGTGATTCAACAAATTATGCCTGCATGGAAGCTCAAGTCCACGTATGCATGAAGCTGGTTTTTGAATAAAGCACACGTGATGCATGTTCCCTATGTTTCTGCTTAGGTTGTTGAATAAGAATGAGTCTATCTGATTATATGGTGGTTCATAGTTTACGTTAGTTTGTTGAGCTTTTCTTGTTAACCTTTTACTATTTAAAGCCTTGTGTAATCAGCTTTATGTATCTCTTTCAAAAGTAATAAAAATCACTTGAGCTTTCAATCATCTTGTGTGTTTTATAAGCAATCAATACCAACATATTTGGTATCAGAGCTAGGTTGGCTCTTTCTTGCTCTCCCTTACCCGTATCACCTTATAATGGCTGAAAGCTAAAACCCAAACCCAAACCCTACTTCCGATGTTGCCATTCCAGTGTTCAAAGGTGAAGGCTACGAACACTGGAGTATTCGGATGAGAACGATTCTCAAGTCTCGAGAACTATGGGAGGTCGACTACTTGGGTATTACTGCTATGAATGATGGGACCAGAAACCCCCATGAAAGCAAACGAAAGGATGCACTTGCTATGTCCATCATCTAACAGGGGGTTCATGACCAATTATTCTTACGCATTGCTGTTGCTGCTTCGGCCAAGGAGACATGGGACACGTTACGGGTTGAATTCCAAGGAGACTCACAAGTACAATCGGTGAAGCTTCAAGGACTGAGACGAGATTTTGAGAATCTCATGATGAAAGAAGATGAAGCCATATGGAACTACTTCTCTAGGGTCATGGACAACGTAGGAAGACAACGATCCTACGGAGAAGAACTGACTGATCAGAAAGTTGTGGAGAAGATCCTTCGAAGTCTGTCAGCCAAATATGATTACGTTATCCCTTCTATCGAAGTGGTATTTGATCTTGCCGATGTTACTCCGGTGAAATTAATGGGGCTGCTCCAGTCTCAAGAGGAGCGTATAAATAGCCGAGTTCAGTCCTCTAGTCCTGTGAAGAAGCCTGAACTCTCTGAAGAACATGCTCTTCAAGTTCTCCCAGAACAACCTCAACCGATGCGTGGATGAGTCAGAGGTCGGGGCGCACCAAGAGGAAGAGGTTTTGGTCGGGGACGAGGATCACTTGATCAAAGTAAGGTACCCCAATGTTATGTTTGCAAGAAGTTTGGCCACGTGAAGAGGGATTGCTGGTACAATGTTCCACAAGTAAACATGGCTGAAAATGAGGAACAAGCTGACGATGCCGATGAAAATACACAACACTTGCTATTGGCCTTCAATGATTTGTCACTTGAACTTCATGCACTAATGACCTTTGTGGACTCCGGGTGCTCGAACCATATGATGGGAGTAAAGTCGAGTTTTTCAACTCTTGATGAGAACTTTAAAATGGGAGTCAAACTCGGAGCTAAGAAGCGACTCACCATTATAGGAAAAGGCACGGTGCGTATTTGGACAAGTGATGGAAAGTACAAGCTGCTCGAAGATGTATACTATGCACCACGACTAGAATACAACTTGCTAAGCGTGGGGCAACTCATAAGAAAAGGATATTCCATTCTTTTTGATGAAGAAAAATGCTTGGTCAGCAACAAAGCCATTGGTCGAGTTATCATGGAGATTCCGGTTGCTGTTAATAACATGTTTTTGGTAGACACTTCTTGTCTAATCACACCCATGAATGCTCAACCAAACAAACAGGAAGTAGAAGCCATGAGATGGCACTGTAGGTATGCCCACCTTCACTATGATAGTCTCAAACAATTATATGAAAAGAATATGGTTGATGGGTTACCTAAACTTAAAACAAACATGAAGTGTGAATCATGTACGGTTGGCAAATTATCCCGTAAACCCTTTAACTCCACATCTTGGAGAGCTAAGTCCAAGTTAGGACTTGTGCACACGGATCTGTGTGGTCCTATGCAAAGTTTTAGTCTTGGAAATAGCTGGTACTACTTATTGTTTGTTGATGATTATACCAGGATGTGTTGGGTTTACTTTCTTACTCACAAGAGCCAAGCATTCGAGAAATTCAAAAGCTTCAAGGCACTCGTTGAAAACGAGTGTAACAACTCTATTAAGGTTCTTCGCTCTGACAGGGGCGGGGAATTCTGCTCGACAGAGTTCAATCATTTCTGTGAACAAGCCGGGATCAAGAGAGAAGTCACTATTCCTTTCACTCCTCAACACAATGTTGTTGTCGAGCGGAAAAATAGAACCGTGATGAACCTTGCGAGAAGTATGTTGCATGGAAAGAGCTTGCCAAATTTTCTCTGGGCAGAAGCTGTGGCCACTGCCGTTTATATCATAAACAGATCACCGACTAAAGCCCTCGTTAATCAAACACCGGTCCATGCATGGACCGGCACCAAACCATTTGTGAAACACATACGCACCTTTGGGTGTGTGGCTTACGGTGCCATTCCTGCCCAACTTCGAAGGAAGCTTGATAAGCGATCAGAAAAAACCATCTTTATAGGATATTCAAATACAACCAATGGTGTTTATAGGTTGTATAACCCTTAAACAAAGAAATTTTGTACCAAGCATGACGTGGAGTTCTTTGAAGATGAAGTGTGGGTATGGAAGACTCATGTGAGCCCCACTAAAGAAGCACAAGAATCAATATTTATTTATCCTTTTCCTGTGGAAGAAAGTGAAAATAATGTCACTAACAACCCACCTACTTATGATCCTCATGTTCCCTTAAATAATACACTACCTACTTTATCACCTACCTCAAGTAACACCCTACCTCCTGACTCACTTTTCCCTATTAACCAAAACCGTGATGTACCTTCACCTACTCCAACCGATGTGACTATACCTGGACCTTCAAAACGTGTTACTCGACCTCCAACATGGTTACATGCTTACCACAGTGGTCAAGGACTTTCAGATAGTGATAATGAACTCCTTATCACTTTGCATTAAGTGTTTCTGATCCTATCACATACTCTCAAGCCATGCATTCTCCCAAATGGATTGAAGCCATGCGTACTGAACTCCATGCCATAGAAAGAAACAATACTTGGCACCTCGTCTCTCCTCCCTCTAATCGAAAGGCAGTCGGTGTTAAATGGTTATTTAAGACCAAGGTTGTTGCTGATGGGCAGATACTTAAACACAAGGCGTCACTAGTAGCAAAAGGTTATTCCCAACAACCTGGTATAGACTTCCATCAAACCTTCACCCCGGTTGCTCGGTTTGAAACTATCCGGGTCTTCCTGGCTGTTGCTGCTCAAAAGGGGTGGAAGATACACCAATTGGATGTTAAATCAGCCTTCTTAAATGGTGAACTCACTAAGGAGATATATGTTGAGCAACCTGAAGGATTTGTATCCAAAGCTCACCCTGAGAAAGTCTACAAACTAAATAAAGCTCTTTACGGATTGAAGCAGTCGCCGAGAGCTTGGTACTCGAAGATCGACACTTATTTCAATAAGCATGGGTATACAAGAAGCACTAGCGAACCTACCTTGTACATCAAACAAACCGCTAATGGTAACATTATTTATGTTTGTTTATATGTTGATGATATTATATGTGCTTCTTCGTGTGATGAGTTAGTAAGAGCTTTCAAGGAAGGTAGGAAGCAAACGTTTGAGATGACTGATCTTGGTCTACTCCAAGTGTTTTTGTGACTTGAAGTTGTTCAAGTAGATGATGGTATTTTCTTGCATCAAGAAAACTATGCGAAAGGGCTACTTAAACAATTCTTTATTCAAACTACTAAGCCCGATGATACTCCCATGAATCCGAATGAAAAACTTTCTGCTCAAGATGGTGCTGAAACCGTGGATGGAGAATTATTTTGTAGTATGGTTGGCGGTCTTATTTATTTAACTCACTCAAGGCCTGACTTGGCCTATGCTGTGAGTTTGATCTCTCGGTTTATGACAAATCCTTCTAAGATACATCTGGGTGCTGTTCGGAGGATTCTAAAGTATGTGGCTGGTACTACAAGTCTTGGCCTATGGTACTCTAAGGGTGGAACAATGACCCTTTACGGGTTCACTAATAGCAATTGGGCGAGTTGCATAGATGATCGAAAGAGTGTCTCGGCCCATTTATTCTCCATTGGCAGTGGTGCAATAGCTTGGTGTTCAAAGAAGCAACTTACAGTTGTTTTGTCTAGTACCGAAGCGGAATATATTACTGCTACTAGGGCAGCATGTCAAGCTATTTGGCTCAGGCGAATCCTTGAAGACATGGGGTTAGCTTAGAAGCACCTAACCATCATTTATTGTGATAGCAAATCTGCTATCAGCTTGTCTAAAAGTCCTACTCATCACAGCAGGTCCAAACATATTGAGCTACGGTATCATTTTATTCGCGAAATGGTGGATTGAAAATTGGTTTCTTTGGAGTATTGTTGCACTCATGATCAAGTGGCAGACGTGCTTACGAAGTCCTTATCAAAAGAAAATTTTGTTTATTTCAGATGGCTAATGAGAGTACGCGAGTTTGAATCACGGGAGGGTGATGAAAAGTGATTCAACAAATTATGTCTGCATGGAAGCTCAAGTCCACGTATGCATAAAGCTGGTTTTTTAATAAAGCACACGTGATGCATGTTCCCTATGTTTCTGCTTAGGTTTTTGAATAAGAATGAGTCCATCTGATTATACGGTGGTTCATAGTTTACGTTAGTTTGTTGAGCTTTTCTTGTTAACTTTTTACTATTTAAAGCCTTATGTAATCAACTTTATGTATCTCTTTCAAAAGTAATAAAAATCACTTGAGCTTTCAATCATCTTGTGTGTTTTATAAGCAATCAATACCAACATCCACCACCTCCATTCGCCGACCCCAACCGCCGACAAACAACCTTCTCCACTAATCACTGCGCCTGTGGCCGATCATCGTGCATAAGTTTTGGATGCGCTCAACGGCAACCGTCGATTTTCAGTGGCAAGCGTGATCGGTTGGTGAAGGCGGGCACAACGACGGAGTATATACAGCCGATTCTCGTCGGCGGGCGCGGTCGTTGGCCAAGGTTGATTATCGGTGGCGAGGGTGACACACGGTCGGTGGCATGTAATGACGGTGATCGGTAGTCGGAGTGGTGGCGGTTTGCAATGAGTGATAATTTCAATTCCTCTACGAGTGTTTTGTCACTAAAATTCGTTTGAAATTTAATTTTCCTTGATAGATTTCAGTTATCTTAAATTTCAAATCATTTAAAAAATAATAAATTTCAAATTCATTTTCTTCTATTCATTTCAGTTTAAATTTCAATTGGAACACATTCGCTAACCAAACACACATAAAAATGCCAAAGGTGTGAAGTCGGTTTGTCTCCGGATCGATAAACATCCAAGCATGTTCTTGACGGAAGGATAAACATCAAACCAAAAGTCAAACAATAACACGAACTATAATTGAATGGTTTCATTGATAAAACCTAACGATTACAAGCTCGTTACAACATAAGAATCAAGACTCTTGGCAAGGGGAAGATCGAGCATGATCTCCCCTCTCATCCGGCAGCCCTAGGCTCCGGGCAGACTTCCTCTCCATCCCCTTAGAGAATCCCCTCCCTCTCTACACATTGAAACTGGTATATATAGGCCTCGGCCCATATTAGATGCGACTGGGGCCATTCGTGCGATTGGACCATGCGTATGGTTCAATCGTACGACTGGACCATGCGTATGGTTCAATCGTACGACTGGACCATGCGTATGGTTCAATCGTACGACTGGACCATGCGTATGGTTCAATCGTACGACTGGACCATGCGTATGGTTCAATCGTACGACTGGACCATGCGTATGGTTCAATCGTACGACTGGACCATGCGTATGGTTCAATCGTACGACTGGACCATGCGTATGGTTCAATCGTACGACTGGACCATGCGTATGGTTCAATCGTACGACTGGACCATGCGTATGGTTCAATCGTACGACTGGACCATGCGTATGGTTCAATCGTACGACTGGACCATGCGTATGGTTCAATCGTACGACTGGACCATGCGTATGGTTCAATCGTACGACTGGACCATGCGTATGGTTCAATCGTACGACTGGACCATGCGTATGGTTCAATCGTACGACTGGACCATGCGTATGGTTCAATCGTACGACTGGACCATGCGTATGGTTCAATCGTACGACTGGACCATGCGTATGGTTCAATCGTACGACTGGACCATGCGTATGGTTCAATCGTACGACTGGACCATGCGTATGGTTCAATCGTACGACTGGACCATGCGTATGGTTCAATCGTACGACTGGACCATGCGTATGGTTCAATCGTACGACTGGACCATGCGTATGGTTCAATCGTACGACTGGACCATGCGTATGGTTCAATCGTACGACTGGACCATGCGTATGGTTCAATCGTACGACTGGACCATGCGTATGGTTCAATCGTACGACTGGACCATGCGTATGGTTCAATCATACGACTGGACCATGCGTATGGTTCAATCGTACGACTCGACCATGCATATGGTTCAATCGTACGACTAGACCATACTTATGGTTCAGTCTTACGAATGTCCCAATCGCACCTCTCAGTCGCACGGCTGGTCCATTAGCATGGCTCAGTCGTACGACTGAGTCTCATTCGCATATGCACCTGTGAATGACCCAGTTTCATGTGTTTACAACATATCAGGTGCATAACATTAAGCCTAGACTATTCGACAATCGACGGACACACTATATATAACTATATATGCTCCAACAGAAGGGAATGTGCTCCTACAAAAAACTGAACTAATTCATGGCTCTTTTAAGGGACGTGATTTCGCAAGAGTCAAATTTCTAGAGGAATATGCATGCTTTTGCAAAGCTCACTTCTCAAAATAAAAAACCTCCATTTTCCTCTACAAATAACAACATATGCAAGGAACCTTTATAAACTTACTATATTTCTTAACTTATCAACCTCCATTTATGAACGTGCATGTTTTCATTTTGTCTAATACATTCATAGCACAAACACAAACACAACATTATAATTTTCAATTGCGGGGACTTCTCCCCAACGAAGATGGTGCCATGGGACTAGACGGTTCTCTTGTCGCAGATCGGGGACAATGCAATGCTCGGACATCATTAACCCTAGGACTGTATGCGCTCATTGATACGCGTGGACTTCTGTCGTCTCTCGATGGGGTCACGGTGGTGCTCGTGACTCTTGAACTGCCCGTTCTCCGGATTTCACCCCGGCTTCTCGTGATCACTTCATCCAGCACTTCTCCCGCATCTTCAGTGGAGGTTCTACCACCAAACTCTCCCTCCTGGCTCCATTATCAAATCACATGATTAGTTTTTTTTTCTTTTTCTTTTGTAACTGTTTTTTTACACCGGCCAGTTGTCTACTACAGTACTACTACAACAAAATATAGCTAATTTAACCCTTGTACATTAGCTTTTAAAATAGTTGCATCAGACCTGTATTAGTTTATATTAACTTTTTTATTAAAGGTTGTACATGTATTAGATCTAAAGCAACTTTTTAATGCCAACTTTTTGGTAGCAAATACATCATTTTTATTATATGCAACCCTTTCTGAAAGTTCCTTTAAAAAAGTTGCATCATTAGGCTCATATTTTTAATGTGAGACTTAAACTCTTAACCTCTTAATTTTAGTCAGAAATGAAATTAATTGAACCTTAAGTTTTAGTGAAAGAGGTTGTTAACCTGAGAATAATTGAAAGGTATCGCGGGTACTTCTTCATACGCCGCTGCATCAAGTTGTTGAAGATAAACACCTTTGAAGAACTTGGGTAGAATGTATTGTCGCACTGGAACTAACAACATGATCATCAACGGGAACAGAAGTCCCACGATCGGAATCCAGGTAATCCCGAAGCTGATTAGCAGGTATGTGGTTTGGAACAAGGTAAACGTTGTAATCGTCTTAAATGGAACAGTTTCCACGAATGTAGCATGATAATCCTCCAGAAGTCTGCAACATGAGATGTGAGAATTAGCTTGAAAATTACTAAAGTTTGAAACAAAATTGTACTTTGAGCATGCAGTTAGAAAAGATTACTTGAATCTTCGGCTTGGTGTAGTGAATAGGAGTAATATTCGTTCCCAAAACTGGTTTCCGGGTAAGCTTTCGATCGCCATGAAAGCAAAATAACCCCAAAGAACTGAAGTTGGAATCAGTTTTAAAGCCGGCATTGCTGCAACACAAGCTCCAACCATACACGATTGAAGGAGGTTACTGACACGTTGTTCTTTGACTTCAACTGGTAAGAGATCATCGATCTCTTTCTCTACATCGAATACAGTCTCGTCCGCTGGTGCATCAAGGTTCCCCATGCTTGATTCTTTTAGTTCCTTCAACCTGCGATCGGATGGTCCTTGGTGGACTAATGGAGTTTGCATCTGATGATATGCTTCTTGCATGTTTCCATATAGTTGCCCTAAACTTGAGCTTATTTTCATGCTTTCGCGTGCAGTCCCAACGAGTCGGTTCCTGAGCAACTACATATTCACATTCACAAAACTTGTCATAGTATGAGTCTGTTCTCTACTGACTATAGCTAAGGGTCAAACCCATGTATTCTTGAAAAAAAGCTTTGACTTCATTATTAAAGTTGAAGTCAACCTAATTGATTAAACAGATAAAAAGTTTTTGGTTACCTGGTGTTTGAGAGTAGCAAGACTCTTGGTATGCATAGGAGATTGTGGAATAACACCATTAGATGGGGGGATTCCAAGTAGACCACAAAGTAATGTCTGTCATGAATGCACATACACCATTAGATGATTAGGGGTGTTTGGTAATTGGTATAATGCAGATAGAATACAAATGTCAAATAGTTAGATCATGCATACCAGAAACCCTAAAAGAAGCAAGTCGTAGTGGAAAGACGGTGGCTTTCGCAGATTGAATTCTTTCTGTTGAGCGAGTTGAGATGCTACGCTATGGTCGAAGTAGTACAGTACAGTGATCATCGTTGCCGGAACAAAAGCTCCAAATATAAAGAGAATTGGTACATCTAACATATCCTGTCATTTATAATTTCAAATCATTTACTTCCAAACCATTAATCCAAACATGTGATCGTGAGAAACACGACACTCACCTTGATAACTGTCCAGTTGTCATATGCACCAGGAGACCATGGGTTCGGGCTAAAAAGACGCCTTGGGATTCCTTTTGGAACACTTGCAGCAGGTGCGTATGACACGCCTGTCCAAACTAGGACCATCAAGGGTACCCCATAATCCGCAATAAGGCTTCTAATGCAGCCTGCAAAAAAGTAATAATGGGTGATTAATTATTATCTGATTACTACCTTTTCAAGTTGCAGATATATAATACGCGTGTTTGGGTATACAATAGAACCGATTCTGATTATTATTAAGATACATACCAGAACCATATCTCCATGATCTAGCTTTCCGGCTTTTCAATCCAGTCAGTAAAAGGCCGAATGACAAAACAAGGGCAAACAGTCCATTCGCGAACCTCCATGAAGGAGTAAACTCGATTAATCTTGCATCCACTCGTTCTGGTATGCAAAATTCATCTACTAGCCCCTGAATAATATTAAATTACCTAGAATCAACTTCCCTATATCATTTATGATATGGAAAATGATAAGTTGAAAATCAGATATACTAACACTAATGGCTTGTTGCATAAACAGCATGGCAATGAGCAGGCTAAAGAGTTCACCGGCCACACGCGTAAATCGGTTAATAATAGAACATGCTCCCAGTATGGCTAGCAAGAACAACAAGGCTGCACTCCAAACACATACCCTGCGATTTGAAGTAAACAAAGAATCTTACATCAAATTCTAAACAAGAAAACCAGAATACTTACTCTTTTTGAATGAGGAGAATCTTTTAATCTAGTTTAGATACACATATTTATAAATCACTACATATTTGGAGGCTATTTTTTGCGTGGATGTTATATTGACCTTTTTGTTAACATTAAATTAACACTATATATATTGCTGGGTTAATCAGGTTTGGTTCACGGGGCATGATTCGGTAGTTCACAAGTCACGGGTTGGTGATATACTTTGTTTATTTCACATGTTTTATTAGAGTTTAATTTGTCAAAGTAGTGGGGTTGTTTTCCTGGTTTTAAGGAGTTTACGTAGGAGTATTTTAGTTGCAAGTTTGTTAGTTTCTAATGTAAGTTTTATTATTAATGAATATTAGTTCAAGCAGTAACATAATACGTAAGTGTGTGTGTGAATCCAAGGCTTGAACCAACATGTATATCCTCCATATATGATAGGATATATAGTTTAGGATCTTACATCATTAAGCTTCGCCCATGGTTACAAAGTTTACATATTGCTACTGATTTTACTTACATACTAGCTATATAGTGTTACGTACTTAGAGTTATTTTTTACGATGTCATTTATAACACAGTGTTATTTTCTCGTTTGGATAGTATATTTTTTATCATGCTCTATTTTATCGTATATTCTTTTGAACGATAAATGTGTAACCCTGTTTCGAATGATAGATGTTAATTTAATTAGATTCATTTATTCGTTTTCAGCCGGGACCGTACCAATGGAGCATTCATTTAAGGTTAGAAATTTAATATTATTTAGTTTTTAGAATTTCTTCTTGATATAGTTGTTTTTCTCTTATATACTCAAAATATAACTTTTTTTATATATTTGAATATACCGATTGAATGTGCTTATTTTTATCTATGCGTGGAATATAATAGATTTATAATATTTTTTCATTAAATAGGAAACAAATGAACCCAAACTAAAAAGAAACTGACTCACCATCCAGTCCATGCAAGAAAGAATTTATGCCCCAACTCTGGTCTTTGTTTAGCAAAGTTATACATGAAGGTGTACATAAGAACAGTTGGCTCTGCAACACCTAAAATTAACAATGGTTGACCTCCATAATCGAATGTATGATTCCACAAATTGCAGTAGAAGCTAATGTTTGAACAGCAGTCAAAGCTCCTTCTACAAGTATCAAATTAACCACACAAACTTAACCAAAAAAAACAAATTTACATTAATACACAAATCAATTGTGTGATTCAATTCTGAAATCTATTTTGCATACCAGTGCTTCGTTCCAATTGTTCCCCAAATGATATAACTGGAATTGCAGAAGCGAAGAAGATATACATTGTTGGAGCCAAAATTCTACAGTAGTATGAATATCAAACAAGAAATCAGTATCAGTATGATAGAATATTAACAAACCCTAAATTACCACTGTTTTTAAAAAATGGACTGTATCGACTGGTCGGATCATTAACCGGTTTGGTTGTGTAGTTCGGCCGTTTTCATTTGAAACACTTGGTTACTGGACGGACTGGTGAACTAGGTGATCAGACTAGATTTTATAACTTTTTATTTTTTTTCCCTTTTGCATCTCATTTTTTTAATAACATAGTAATTATGATTTATATATAGTTTAGTTATATAAGTGAATATAATTATATTGACTATATAAATTCCCTTCAGAACATAAGTATTGACTTTTTTTATTTCTTAAATCTAGTTTTACCAGTCTGATCAATAAACAGTTAAAACCAATGGTTCATTGTCCGGTCTGATTTTAAAAACATTATCCATAGAAAATTGACAAAAATGAGCAAATCCTTACCTGAAACCTGCACGTAAACCGCCAGTCCAGTCCTGCTTGTAACACTTGAGCCGTCCGTTGAGATCACTCTTTATTCCTTCAAACGGAACAAACGTCTCTTCCATTACGCCCGCGATATGATTCGGCCACCAGAAAGGAGTGTAGATTCGTCTTTTTAGATGTGGTTTTTCTGCAATCACTTAGTGGCCATTTGTAGAAATGATCAAATGAAGCAACTGCTCGAAAGAAGATGTAGTGTGAGCAATATGTTGAGGAACGATGGAATAATATATAGGATCGGAGGAAATGGTGGTGATCAGATTGTGAACACAAACCGAGTGACAGACTATGAAGCTAGTTGGCTTCAGTATTATATTATACAATTCATGTGTTCATTACTTTATTCTCTCTAAGGTTTATCATTTTATATTTGGTGCTGTAGGAACCGTTCATATAAAATAAAAAGTCAAACAATTTTATTAATGTACTCAATACAATGAACATAAAAAAAAATGATTATGTATCACTTTTACAATGGTAATTTTACAGAAACAGAAGAAACAGAAATGTAAAAGCTGAGGATCGTGTTCAACACGGGGCCCTTAAAACAAATTCCGAGCCTCCCAAGAGAACTCAGTTTGTTTCCCAGGGTACAACAGCCGAAGCAGTTTGTACTGCCAGGATTGATCTAGAACCCGAAGTTGTTTGTAGAAGAGAATCCAGAGAGATAGAGAACCTGTTTTGCTGCAGGTTTTGAGATGTGTGTTGGTGTCTCTTCATACTGAGGCACCCTCAGTATTTATATTGGATTCGAACCATAACAGTCACCCAGCCATTAATCCGAATTCGTAACCGCTCATTAATCCGTCATTAACAGTCGTCGGTTACGTGCAACGGAAGCTGTTACAAGTCATGACTTTGACCGCGCACCAAAGTCTGTCGCACCTGACCAGACCCTCGAACCAACCTTCAAAAATACTAAGGCGGCTCTCAAGCGGCTCAAAGTGCGCCATCAAAGCGCCACATTGCGCCCACATGCCCACGCCGCGCGTGTGCGAGTTGCGAGTTGCGAGTTAAGGGTGCTTCGCACCCTTCGCGAATCCACTTAGTGTGAAATCTTAGGAAACAATATAGACAAGAGGTTATAGAATATAAACCATTTTATATTTTCTCTTTCCTCCAATGTGGGACACAATTTCCCACACTATTAATTCCTAATGTCACATTAATTTTCATTCAACACTATAATTTATTGACTAAATATTAATAACCATATTAATATTATCAATAAATTTCCAACAATCCCCCACATGAATGGAAATCAATTCTCCAAAAAATTCAGTAGTCAAGTGTTGCAGGATAGGTAGGTCTTCCCTTTGAACCTTCCTTTGTGATGTATACTTAGTCTCCTAGTGGTGTGTAGACACGATGTCTTTGAACATACCCTGTTTTATGTAGACGACAATATACATTCACACAACACTCTTCCTGGTTTGATCAACCCCTCATTGTCGTGTCCGTTAATGGTCATGGAACACTTTCCTAGTTCTGCGAGAGCTCTAGGATTGGCGCCTCCCCACAAATCCATTTGAAGCGACCCCACTTCTCTCTAACATAGGTGATTTGGTGAATCATTAAAAGCATCATAGATTCCCACGAATCATCTAACCTTAATATGCTTAACCTCACTTTGGTCACTTGTTCGGGGTACTCCCCCAGAGTGAATGGACTAGGAAGATCGTCACTCCCTTTAGGTTTTAGGGTACTCCCTATAGTGACTCCGTTGGTCATATGATTAAGTTGTCCTATTGAACCTAGATCTTGGGATCTCCAGTCAACTAGGTTAGGTTTCCCTCATATTCTCCTTTTTTTTCACGGGCTTTAGTCCCATTCCTCTTGACAACTTATAAACTATTTCTGTGCTTAAGCCTTTTGTTAACGGGTCTGCAATATTATCTTTTGACTTGACATGGTCAATTGTGATAACACCCGTTGATATCAGTTGTCGTATTGTGTTATGTCTACGCCTGATGTGCCTTGATTTGCCATTGTACATTGAGGTTCTGGCTCTACCAATTGCCGACTCACTATCACAATGTATGCAAATAGCCGATAACGGCTTTGGCCATCTTGGAATGTCTTCCACAAATTGACGTAGCCATTCAGCCTCTTCTCCGGCTTTATCCAAAGCAATAAATTCCGATTCCATTGTGGATCTAGCTATAACAGTTTGCTTGGATGATCTCCAAGATATTGCTGCTCCACCAAGTAAGAACACATACCCACTTGTTGATTTGGAATCTTTTATATCCGATATCCAGTTTGCATCAGTATACCCTTCAATCACAGCTGGATGACGGGTATAATGCAATCCATAGTCTCTTGTGTATCTTATGTATCTAAGTACACTCGTTATACTCTTCCAATGTTCTGAGCTTGGATTACTAGTATATCTGCTTAGCCTACTCACCGCGTATGCTAAGTCGGTCTAGTACATGTCATTAGATACATTAGACTACCAATGATTCTTGAATACTCTAACTGAGCAACACCCTCCCCTCTATTTTTCTTTAGATGTTGGGTGGTATCAACCGGAGAACGTACTACACGCGTGTCTCCCGAGTTGAATTTTTCAAGAATTTTATCCACATAATGTGCTTGACTTAACACAAGACCATCTTGGGTTCGAATAATTTTCACTCCTAAAATTACATCCGCTAAACCCATGTCTTTCATATCAAATCTTCCTTTCAACATGTCCTTAGTAGATCTTATTATTTTATCATTACTCCCAATGATAAGCATATCATCTACATAAAGACATAAAATCACATAACCTCCTGGTGTATCTTTCACATATACACATTTGTCACACTCATTTATTTTGAAACCGTTGTCAATCATGACACGATCAAACTTTTGGTGCCACTGTTTTGGAGCTTGCTTTAAGCCATACAATGACTTGACCAATTTACATACTTTACCCTCTTGACCATGGGCAGAGAAACCCTCAGGTTGCTCCATGTAAATCTCTTCTTCTAAATCGCCATTTAGAAATGCGGTTTTGACATCCATTTGGTGTACTTCTAAATTTCTTAATGCTGCAATAGCAAGAACCATTCGTATGGAGGTTATGTGAGTGACAGGTGAGTAAGTATCAAAGTAGTCTAGACCTTCCTTTTGTCTAAAACCTTTGACTACTAGCCTTGCTTTGTATTTATCAATACTTCCATCGGCTTTCATCTTCTTTTTGAATATCCAACGCTATCCAAGCGGTTTACAACCAGGAGGAAGATCTACTAGCTCCCAAGTATGGTTGTGAAGAATTGAATCAATTTCATTCTTGATTGCCTCTTTCCATTGGGGTCCTTCCGAAGAAGATACCGCTTCACGATAGGTATTAGGCTCACCCTCAACCATATAACTTACGAAGTCTGGACCAAAGGATTTCTCAACCCGTGCCCTTTTACTTCGTCTAATTTCTCCCTCTTCTACCTCAGGTCGTTCATGTTGACTATCATGAACTATGTCATCAATTTGTGTTGATGAACTTGCACTTCCATCATCAAACCGCGATGATGTAGATGCATGTGTTTGTCCTCGCATTGGAAACACATTTTCAAAATATGAAGCATTCCCCGGCCTTATCTCCATCATAGTGTTCTTTTGTACATCGGGATTCTTGGACTCGTGTACAAGAAATCGATGTGCATTACTGTTTTGAGCATATCCAATGAATATGCAATCAACAGTTTTGGGTCCTAGTTTTTGAGCTTTAGGCGGTGGTACAATTACCTTAGCTAGGCACCCCCACACTTTGAGATACTTATATGATGTTTTCTACCCATCCATAACTCGTAAGGGGTTACATCCCTTTTCTTTGGTGGTATTTTATTTAAAAGATAATTTGCCGAGAGGATAGCTTCCCCCCACATGTCATGGCTCATCCCAGAGCTTATCAACATGGCATTCATCATCTCCTTTAAAGTATGGTTTTTTCGTTCCGCAATGCCATTTGATTGTGGTGAGTAAGGTGTCGTACATTCATGTATTATACCACTTTTTGCACATAAATCGACGAACGGTGCAACATATTCACCACCTCTATCGCTTCGCACAACTTTAATTTTCTTGTTTAGTTGATTCTCAACTTCGTTTTTATACAAGATAAATTTGTTGATTGCCTCATCCTTACTTTTAAGTAAGTATACATAACAATATCTAGTGCAATCATCAATAAAAGTGATGAAATATTTGTTGCCACCTCTTGTTGGGTGTACTTTTAAATCACATATGTCGGTGTGAATTAAACCAAGGGTTTCGGTTATTCTTTCAACCGTTTAAATGATGATCTTGTAAGTTTTGCTTCAACGCATGTTTCACATTTAGAGTTTGTGTCAATATGGAATGTAGGTATGCATTTTAAATTTATTAAACGACGAATAGAATTATAATTTACATGTCCTAGTCTACCATGCCAAACATTTGAAGACTCAAGCATATAAATAGAAATAGTAGTCTTATTCATTTCACTTTTAATAACGGTTACATTCATCTTAAACATACCATTAAGGGCATAACCCTTCCCCACATACATTTCACGTTTAGTAAGGACAAACTTGTCCGACTCAAACACTAAACGAAAACCAAACTTATTAAGCAACCATCCCGAAACAAGATTCTTCCGAATCTCCGGGACATATAAGGTGTTGCTCAATGTGAGTTCCTTCCCGGAAGTCATCTTCAAGATCACATTTCCTTCGCCTTTGATGTCGGCCGTAGCTTTGTTACCCATGTAAAGCTTTTCATCACCCTTAACCTCTTTAAAAGTGCTAAAGAGGGTCTTGTCACCACACACATGACGGGTAGCTCCCGTATCAATGAACCATCCATGTGGATTGTCTCCCACGAGGTTGACTTCTTCCACCATTGCCGATAGCTCGGTGATCATTGCCACTAACGGTTCACCATCTTCATCCATCATATGCGCACGCTCACGCTTTGGTTGCTTACATTGATTAGCACGGTGCCCCGTCTCATTACAATTGTAGCAGAGACCTTGGAAAGGAGGAGGTGGAGGTTTCTTTTTCACAACTCCTTTCTTTGGTCCAAGGTTCACCTTTGGTTTCCCAATTGGCTTTTTCCCTTTACCTTTATAACCCCTTGACGATTGTCCATGTTCAACCACATTTTCCTTTGCCATTGGTTCCACACGGTTGCCTTTTTGAGCCATTTTGTTGTCTTCTTCAATTCGAAGACGAACAATAAGTTCATCCACAGTCATCTCCTTTTGTTTAAGCTTAAAATAATTCTTAAACTCTATCCAACTTGGAGGCAACTTTTCAATCATGGCTGCAACTTAGAAGGTGTCATTGAGAGGCATCCCCTCAGCATGAATTTCATGAAGTATAACTTGTGACTCTTGAATTTGGCTAATCACAGTCTTGTCATCAACCATTTTAAAATTCAAGAACCGAGCCACAATGAATTTCTTGCTACCTGCATCCTTGGTTTTATACTTCTTGTCTAAAGACTCCCATAGTTCTTTGGCAGTCTTTATGTTGCAATACACGTTATACAATGAATCACAAAGACCATTCAAAACGTAGTTACGACAAAGAAATTCCGAATGCTTCCAAGCATCAATGGCACTCAAGGCTTGAGTATCATCCCCTTCTTTAGGTAGAGGAGTAGTTTTTTCCAAGAACTGTGCTAAGTTCAAGGTGGTCAAATAGAAGAACATCTTCTGTTGCCATCTTTTGAAGTGGACACCCGTAAACTTTTCGGGTTTTTCCGCATGGTTCGCCACAGTGGTCGCTCCCACCGTGGTTGCAGCTAAAGGGGCAGATAAAGAAGAACTCATTGCACTAGAAGACATGTTGTTTGCTGTTTTACAAAAACAGCTTAAGTTAGAACAATTTTCAACAAATTAGAAAAAAAAACAACGAAAATTGAAAAGATTTCAAACTATTTTCACAGTTCTATAAAATTCAACAAGAGATGTTCTAAGTCCAACTTTGAAGATCACTCGTGAATAATAAAATGAAAACAGTTATTACCACAACTAAGAAAAAAAATATATATAAACTATTTTCAGAATTCTATAGAACTCAACGAGAGATGTTCTAAGTCCAACTTTGAAGATCACTCGTGAATAAGAAAACGAAAATAATTTTAAAAAATAACCCTTTTTTATTTATTTAAATTTTTTTTTGAATTTGTTTTAAGTTTGTAGGAACCGTTCATATAAAAAAGTCAAACAATTTTATTAATGTACTCAATACAAATGAACATAAAGAAATGATTATGTATCACTTTTACAATGGTAATTTTACAGAAATAGAAGAAACAGAAATGTAAAAGCTGAGGATCGTGTTCAACACGGGGCCCTTAAAACAAATTCCGATCCTCCCAAGAGAACTCAGTTTGTTTCCCAGGGTACAACAGCCGAAACAGTTTGTACTGCCAGGATTGATCTAGAATCCGAAGTTGTTTGTAGAAGAGAATCTAGAGAGATAGAGAACCTGTTTTGCTGCAGGTTTTGAGATGTGTGTTGGTGTCTCTTCATACTGAGGCACCCTCAGTATTTATATTGGATTCGAACCATAACAGTCACCCAGCCATTAATCCGAATTCGTAACCGCTCATTTAATCCGTCATTAACAGTCGTCGGTTACGTGTAACGGAAGCTGTTACAAGTCATGACTTTGACCGCGCACCAAAGTCTGTCGCACCTGACCAGACCCTCGAACCAACCTTCAAAAATACTAAGGCGGCTCTCAAGCGGCTCAAAGTGCGCCATCAAAGCGCCACATTGCGCCCACATGCCCACGTCGCGCGTGTGCGAGTTGCGAGTTAAGGGTGCTTCGCACCCTTCGCGAATCCACTTAGTGTGAAATCTTAGGAAACAATATAAACAAGAGGTTATAGAATATAAACCATTTTATATTTTCTCTTTCCTCCAATGTGGGACACAATTTCCCACACTATTAATTCCTAATGTCACATTAATTTTCATTCAACACTATAATTTATTGACTAAATATTAATAACCATATTAATATTATCAATAAATTTCCAACAGGTGCAGTAGTCTAATTTTTTTTTGTTCGATTATGTAAATTTTTATATAAAATCAACTTCGCCCCCATAAAATGATATTAATTTCACTCACGCTTTTATACGAGAGTGTTCAAGCTCCGTCACTGAATACAAATTAAAAGTTAAGAATTTAAAATGTTGAAGTTCTAGACAACAAAGACTAGAATGCATATTATAATTTATTTGACCTCATGATTAAAATTGGTGCGGACCCAAGTGCGAAAAAGCAAGTTATCTTGTTTTTCGAGTCTCATTATCATTTGTGCAAAGAGAGCTCAATAAAATGGTTTAATTTTTTATCCGTTTATGTTTTATGTCCTATTTGTTATTTGGCTTCTTTTATACTTATGGAAGAATATCAGTTTTCAAGTTTATGAAAAATTATTTCTCTCCCTATTAAAAGAACGTGTTAGTATTTATTTATCTTGATTGTCGGTATTATTCGTGAATCAACAGTAATTAGAAGACTTGTTTCTAGTATTATTTGTAAATCAACATGCAAGTTTCAATTGGTTATTTAACTTGTGTTTCCGCCTACATCACTACATCAATGAAAGCCTTCACCTTTGTTTTCCAAAATGCTACTGAAACTCTTGTTGAAAATAAAAATAAAAGTTGAGATTATTACAAAACAAATCAGTATATGAATTATTATCGACTAATATGTAATAGTTTGTATTATTAAAATTCAATTTTACTGCAAAATTTTCCTTTGCAATCGAACAAAGCTGTCAATTCAATTCAATATGGAATTATGTATACAAGGTATACGATGTTGTACTAAAATATCTCAATTATAATTCACATTTAATAAATTAAAACGTATTTAAATAAAAAAACATATTGATTTGTATTTCGATGGCAACTTGCACGTACCAGAAAATATCCCAGCAGTTATATTAATTAATCGCAGACACTCCACAACTGGTAAAAAGCTGAAGTTGGTAATAATGGTAGCAAAATGAGATTGGATTCACTTGTTTACGTAACAAATACATAAAGATATATATAAGCAGCTCGAGAAAAAAGATAGACATATAAAACAATAATATTAATTAGAGTAAACTAGTATTAAGGCTTTTGCGTTGTGACCGATGGCGTAAACCGGCGCCAAGTAAATTAGTGTTATATCACCGGCAACGACCATTAATATGGCCGGAAAATCTCATATAAAAAAAAAGAAATAAGAGCAAAAAAATATAAAAACGAACAGAAATAGACATTAAAACATTGAATCACACATGTGAAATGTAAAATATTAAAAACTAAAATTGATCTAAGACCCGTGTGTTGTGCCGGAACCGTTAAAAAGGAAAAAATAAACGTAAATATTGAAACACACTCGCACGTTGCGGTATGTTAACTTGTAAAATTCGTAAAACGAAAAATATAAAATATGAAAAGTATAGGGGACAAAGTTGAAAGTGAAAAAATATAGAGACTAAATTGTAAAATATGTAAAAGTACTAGGGTTAAAAGTAAAATTTAAAAATAAAAAATCCAAAAGCACAACCCTTAAAACATAAGGTACAACATTTGATGCATAAAAAAGTTAGTAATTAATATTATATATAATTACAAATTTATTGTTATTATTATTTTAAAACCTAACCGTGTTCGTAAGCTCATATGTGTAACTCTAATAATATTATCTAATAACATCATCATTGTCAATATTAGTATGATCAGAACCCGTATTGTTATTCATAAAAACTTTTGTAGTTTAAGATAAGACAATCAAATAATAACTACAGTCAAAACCGCCTAAAATAAAAGAAAAAAAGACAAAACTATCGTCGCATAATGTAAAAGAAATTAGATTGTAAATATTTCATGCATTCACAACCTACGTCCTACAACATATGATCATAAAGGTTCGAATGATGAATTGTGTCAAATTACGTGTTTGATCTTGTTTAACGTGCACACCAAGCCATCTTTGACTCATTTAAACCCAAAGTTTTTCTTTTGTATTTAATTGTAGTGTGTACGTCACCAATGACGTGGTATGAATAGAATAATCTCAAGACTGACCAACCCTTAAACTTTTCAAATGATACTCTCTTGTTTTTATCATCCTAATACTGATAAGTTTTTGGAACAAAGTCAACCACGTGATACACAATTCGTTGTCACGTGATTATAACTTATTAAGCATACCATTGATTGCATATATCGGCATTATACAATATTGAACTTCTATAAGTTATTCGATCATGTTTTATGCTTTGATTACAATTTAAGAATCTGTGTTATTGTGGAGCTAGTACGTTTATTTGGTAGTAGTTTTTGTCTTTTAAGAAGAATTATTATTTATCCCTCACGTTGTAACGGGAACATAAAACTATAACAAGTAGCATTAATAATATTTCACCGTCAATGACTAATAACATCAAAAAATCTCATATTAAAAAAATTTTAAAAATGAGAAAAATAAAAACGAATAAAAAGTAGTCGTAAAAACATTGAACCACATAAGCAAAACGTAAAAACATCTAAAACAGTAAGTAAGTCGGTTACGACCAAAGCCTTGCATTAGAGCCGTTAAACAGGGAAAAAATAATAGTGAAATTAAATGTTGAACCAGCACATGCACGTTACGACTTATTAACTCGTAAAATTTATAACAAAAAAAGAAAATTCTTTAAAATATAAAAAGTATAGAAGACTAAAATTAAAAGTGGAAACAAAACAAACAAACAAAAAAACTTGATGGTAAATTGTAAAATATGTAAAAATATTGAATCAAAACAAAAAAAAAACAAAAGATAAAAAAACAAAGCGTGGGTACACCCCAAAAAACAAATGATACAAACAATATTGATGCATAATTAAGTTGATGAATAGTATATATTAAACGTCTTTGGTTTTAACTTAGACGTGGTAACAATTTAAGAGTTAAAGAGCATGAACACTTCATAATAAATGAAGCATTTTAGCACACATGAAATAAGTTGTTTTATGAAAACAACAAGTGGTTAAAATGAGATAATTTAATACCTCAATAAAAATAGAAAATGTATTGGTTTGAAGTTTCGCTTTTGACAAAAACAAGGATTTCTGGTTGGATCAAACAGTTTTCTTTCAAATATGATGATTTTTTTCTATTGGTGGTATCTGGTTATGTATTTGAGTAATAAAGATAATTGGGTGATCTAGTAATTCGTTAGTGATCCAATTAATCGTTAAAAAAACCAAAAATTAACATTTGAAAATGGATATAACTAAGTCAAGCTAGTCCGGTTCTAATTATATTCGAGCTATTATTTAATTTAAAAGAGTTTGAGTTAGTTTCGTAGTAATGTTAAAAGCTCGATGCCTATAACTTTTTTAAGTTTTTGTAACATTATGAAGAAACAAAATTTGATGGGAGAAAAGTAAAAATAGAATTAACAAGTTTTAGATACTTAAGTATTTAACTACAATGTCATATTTTTATACAAATTAACTATAACAACTTGAAATGTGATCTTTTTTTACGACAATTTATAACTCAACTATCATCAAATTAACTTTCATCATAAATGTTTGAAATTACGTGCACTATTTCCGTGAGAGGGCACCAATACCAGGTGGGTGGGTATGAACCAGCCTTTAATTTCAACTGGTTTAAAACCGAATGTATTATACGATTTCAATTAAAAATATTAAATTAATAATTCTTTATTAATATTTAGAAATTATAAAATAACTTTTGAGATAAATATTATTAAATTAATTATAATTAACTACTTTAAGTAATAAAATAATAACAATATTTTTTTGAACTTCCATCTTTAAAAATGTTTACTTTAAAAAATGTTTACTTTAAAAATTGTTTTTAACACTCCAATTTTTTTAAATAACTTTTTTTAACAATATTATTTTTTTAAAGTTCTTTGTAATAAAAAACGCTTCATATTTCATAACATTTTGGTTTTAAATAAATTATTTTTTTAAAATAAAAAACATATTTTTAATATATCCAATAATATTTTTATAATTTGAAAAGTTATACAGAATCATCAGCATTTAATGTGTTATTAAATTGTTAAATTTTATTTTAGTAGCGACACATATATAAATTTTAGGTGGATCCTTGGTGGATGGTGTAGAAAAACGTTCTATGACGTCTAAACATTTTGCTTTATTAGTATAGATTATTTATATTGTAATATTATATTATTTATATTACATTAGTCTAAGATAGGATATTATAAAGTTACGTATATGTATTACTTTAATTAATAAAACTTTTTTGTTGTTTTTTGTAAACTTTCATATTTTGAGGATTGTTGTTTCTATCATATAGTTCTAAAAAGCCTATTTTGAAAACATGACATTTTTTAAATAAAAATATCGTTGCTTAAAACTACAGCTTTTAATTATTTTTGTTTTATAATTTTTTGAACTACAAAGATTATATTACAACTAAAGATGGTTAGAAAAATCTAACCAACAACCAATTACATGAATACATAGGATTTTTTAACCAGTCGGTGCAAGAGGCTTTTACTTTGTTATTCCTGTGAGCTATACAAATATACGAGTTGAGTAATAAAATCTGTCTTCAAGTCACTTGATTTAAAATAGATTCGTCTTTTTCTTTACCCACCAAGATATAAAAACAATGTCCTTAGAGCATTCACAACATATTTCTCACTTTTATTCATATAATTTCACTATAAATCACTACTTTTTCTCTCTCTATAGGGTTTTGAACAGTGATTTATAAAAATACAGATTGAATAGTAAATTTTTCATATCTTTTACTTACAACCACTTATAACTATACCATATAATATAAGGATTACACTCACATTATTTTAAGAAACGAATTGTGAATGCTCTCGTTAATGAACTTCTTTTTCTTCTTGAACCGTCATTGAATCCAAACAATATTTTCGTTTTACAAATAATTTTCTCTTAAAACCACATTAACCTTGTCACGTGTTAGGATAGTTTTACTAACTTATGATGTGTATAATCAATGCTATTAATCATTTTGAGAAAGCCATGATTTACTTCATGCACTTTACACATTTAGTAAACATCACTTCACGTTGCTTTTTACAAATATCTCATACCATACTGATTAGTCCCACCATTATAAAAAATGAAAAATAATTACTTCAATAAAATAATAATAATGATGTTATTTTTATAGGATTCAATATCTCAAGGATTCTCAATGAAAAATCAACAGATTCACAATGTTTGTGAATCAAATATGAATGAACACAAAGAAGCAAAACAATGTACTCGATAACAATGAAAACTAGACAATCAAACTACTAGGACAAGTAACAATAAGTTGCTTGTCATCATAGATTTACTCAGAAGATCAATGATATCGAAAAACAGAAAATCCTCTTTCTTTCAAGGAGAGAAACCCTAATTCTTGTGTGTTGTCTATGAATGCTCAAAAGCGATGAATATATAGAGCCAAGAATAAAGATCATGAGCAATAACCCAGCACTTCTCCTCATATGTAGAAGCAACCTTTAAGAAAAAAGAAATTCCATCCAGCCCCTTGAACAAATAAGCCTCAAAAACAAAAAAAAAACAAATAATAAGAATTGAATTGAATATATAATTATTGTAAAATTTAACAAATTATTATATTAAAAACACAATACTAAAAAACTAATTTATCGCAAATAACAAAATTTGTCAATACAATCATCACATCATGCAAGATTTTATTCATCTCATGAGCCGGTGAAAGTGTCATGCGCTATTTGATAAGTTACACATGTAAACTTTTTGTAGAACGGTAAAACCCGATTTACTTCTTGTATCGTACCGTTGTTGAAAAGATGTCACATATCGCATCAATTCATAAAGTAGATAAATTCTTCAAGCCCCTAAAACGTGCTTGCAGGCCAATATTACGAACTAAAAAGAAAATTAAGATCAGTAAGTCCTTAATGCCCACAAGAACATCAAACAGGCAGACAAATGGCTATAAAAGATTTTGTCAATCCATTTATCGAATCTTGGGCCCAAGGAAAATATTATGATATCCTCAACTGTAGGGTCGATCAAGCGAAAATCTTTCTCCACACACGGGCCTAAAACAAAGTGTGGTTAACCGATAATTGTCACAATGATTATCTATCAATCATATATGGATCTAGCCAGTGATGTAATTAGAAATATTTTCTTATGGTGTCAGTACTTTTCGGGTTTTAGATTCTAACAACCCAGATGTCATAGTTTTTTCTTAGTTTTTGGGTATATCTTTCTTCAAACACATAAATATATCTAATCACCACATATTGAATGATTAAGCAAGATTCATGTCTAAACTAAGGTAAAAACCAGATTGAATACATTTATTAACACAAATCCTACATTGAATGCGCATGATGAATCTTCAACTCTTAATTTTTGTTTTGATTTTATGTTTGAGTTGATGGATTTGAGCATATTCAATAGTAAAACATATTAGTCGTTTTTGATTCACATGGTTTTAAGTGTCTTTTCAGTGTATATAGCACGAATAAGTCTATGAATTAAGAAAGATGTACGTTCATCAACTTATAGTTTCATTTCTAGAACAGATAAATTCGATTAATTTTTTATGTAATCTCAATTATAAGTATGCAATAATTGGACATAATTGTCTAGCATTGACTTTGATTGGTATATTCATGTCTCTATGAATGATGTAATATGTTTATAGTATAATTTCTTTTGTTTACATAATTCTATATTGTTTAATAATGTTGTAACTTGTTTTTGTGATTGGAATTAAGGGTATAGAAAAATGTTTCTCAAATTGTTATAAACATATATGTTAAAAGCTATTTGTTTTCAATTATAATAACTTACATTGAAGTTCAAGTTACTTTTTTCAGTAAATTTTGTGATATTTAATTACTCATTGGCCGTAATTTTCTTTTTCTTTTTTGAGAATGTTAGATTTTAACCATATTTAGGGTTGTTTGACAGCATCTGAATCAGATTTTTAATGGTTTATATGTCTGAATGGTTCAACATTTAATGGTTTAGACTATTTGTTTCGCGACTAAATGTTTGAATGATTCAGACAGTTGCCTCTAAATGATTAAGTATTATACTAATACTGAATGGTCAATAGCTCTAATGTTAAATGGTTAAGACCTCTTATCTGAATTGGTCAGAAATTTACATTTGATTACTTAAGCGATATACGTACTAGCTATTAATGGTTCAGACATTTTATATAATGGTTCAACATTTAATGATTCAAACTTTATAATGATTCAACATTTAATGGTTCAGACATTTTGTTTGTTCATATAATTATGCAATTTGTATGACTTTTTGTACAATTGCAATTTGCAATGCTAAATTTTAGTTAAATCAGATAAGTTTTGCTTTTTCCCATAAATAAATACAAACAAGCAATGTTTTAACATCAAACCGTATAATGAATATCTTTATTCTTATTAGTTCGGTGATCGGAGCTATTAAACCGGATACAAAAAGCGGATGGCATCATATATTACAAAAAGTTAATATATATTATTAGTAGGTTGAATTGTAAATTAAGGTCTACAAGGATCACCTTGTTTTCTTTATAAAAGGTATTTTTGCAAGTTTAAAATAGCATTATTAAATCAATCAAGCGTGTAAGTTTCTGTGGGGTTTGACAATTAGATTTCTATCAACTTTCGATATAGGAGCTTACACATAATTGACGATAATTGATAGGGTGTTATGATAAGGTATATGTTCCAAAGTCAACCCTTATATAAGTTAAGACTTTTAGCAGATTTATCATGAAAAGTGCACAATTGATAATATTTCCATGCTTGCAGGAGTTGGAAATGAGGGAGAAGAAACGAGAATTAAACTTTAAGAATAACAAGGGACCGAAACGTAAGGTGTAAGAAAATTGAATGCGTTTTATATAATGAAAATTGCACTTGTAATTCCTTTTGAATTCAATAATTACATGTATCGTTTTTTTTCGTTTGATTAATTGTGCTACAGATATCGCTCTTGAGCACTAACTGACATTTAATTTTCAGTTAATATCTATAAAATCCTCGTTTTACTCTTACCATTAAAAAGAAAAATATATTAAAACTCAAATATCTCTAACAAAAACAATATATTATATATTATTGTTTATCAATTCAGTTCTTTCCGATATAAATGTTGTTTTATCGCTCTATGAGGTTTTGAAAGTATAAAATGTGGTATGTCAAAGAGTAGATTGATTCTCATCGGCCGTAGTAGATTTTTAATAGGTTTTGTGGCTATATATTAATTCATTGCATTCTCCTCTATTCAAGTATGAAAAGTTCTTTTGATCTTTGTTTCACAACCTTGATGTTAGATCTCTTGAAGTAATATTTGATGACTGGCAAAACATTGTTGCTAGACCAAGTGTTAGCTAGATTGTTTCTTGTCATTTAATAGTTGATGTCTATTATCTTTGTGTTCTTTGTATTGTTTCATTAAAATTATAGGAGTTTGTGTTTAGATCTTGTTTGTGAGATTGTGTTGATATATATTGAATCCAGTAAAGATTACATGGTATCAAAGTCATATGCCTTGATTGTTTATGTTCTTGGTATCAATCACAACATAGATATTTTAGAGCATATCATGCAATCAAAAACATTGCAAAGAAAAACTTACAACATTCATTTCATAGCCAAAACTTGTTTGTAAATAAACATTTGTATTTAAAAGGAATATCACAACCGTCACTTGAAATAAACTTTCATCATTTTTAAAAGAGGTTGTTAATCCTCGACTTCCCATTAGCTTGAAATTCTATGTCATTTTTATAAGCTTAGAAACTTTTTGTTAATTAATATGCATATAAAATTTAACGTAACCTAAATGAGTTCTAGTTTAATTATTAAAATCAACTTTATACTATTAGAAAAAATAGAATAATAAAAGGTATAAATCAAAGGATGTTAAGGAGCAGCTCACATCATTTCCTTTTTTGTATTATTTGACAGCTTGTTCTAAAAGAACCGTTGCTAGCATAATGCCAGCCAAGAATAGTTATTAGGTTTCCTTGGTTAAAGCCTTGTACTATTGTATAAATGTTTTGTTCTTGTTCATTGTAAAACATAACAGAAAATAATATATTTCCTTTTAGCATTTATACTAGAAAAGATGGTATCAGAGCGAGGTTTATGATCCAAAGATCAACCTGCTCAATTCTACTCATCATCTACCTTTCCCAAACTCTGACCAAACACATATACAGCCATCATGTCCGAGGAGGGAAATCAAAAACCCAACAATGATGATCTTGCATTACAGATCATCAACCTCCTCAAAACTAGCCTCAATAATCAAAACCAAACCCAAAAACAGAGTCTCTCTGATAGCCTAAAGATCAGTATCAAATTGAATAGCCAGAATTACGCCCTGTGGGCTCGAATGATTCGGGTAGCCATTGGGGGAAAATCAAAACACCTTTTGAGCAATTTGTCGGGGAATCCGGCACCACCAGAACCAGCCAACGAGAATTACGAACAATGGGAGCAAGACGATCTGGTCGTGTTCTCGTGGTTGATTCAGAATATTGAACCAACACTTGCAAGTAACCTAACCAAATTTCCTACAGCCAAAACCTTATGGGATGCGTTGGTGGTTACCTACAGTAGTGGTAAGGACAAACTGCAAACCTTTGACTTACATGTCAAGGCAAATGGAATCAAACAGAATGGCTCCCCCCTTGAGGATTTCTGGATCGTTATGCAAGGGGTTTGGGGGGAGATCTAAAGAAGAGACCCAAATCCTATGACTTGTGCTATTGACATAGCTATTTACAACAAAATCCGGTCAGAACAGAAACTCTTTCAATTTCTCAACGCCCTCAAACGACAATATGACGCTATCAAACGAGAAATCCTCTGTTGGGACTCGCTACCCTCGGTAGAGGGTGCCTATGCATCCATTCGGAAAGTAATGGCACACCAAGTATACTCGGGAAAACTAAAGATACCTCAGCTCCACAACACGGAGTGGCGGCAGGCTTGGTTGCCAACGGGTCACACGAACAAGAGGGGTTAGGGTTTCTGTCGAAGGGTCGAATCGGTCAAAAGGGCGAGTAACAGCTTGAGTAGCGGCTCATCATCCCGGTTGATAAAATGAAGTTAAGGTGCAGCCATTGTGGTATGTCCAGACACACCAAAGAGCAGTGCTTCAAGATCGTTGGATTTCCCAAATGGTGGAATGATGGCCATAAAAAAGGTAATAAATAAGGAGGGGGGACTATTGAAATCCCCCTACTTTAAAACTTTCAAATTGTCTTTATGTTCCCTCTTTATCACATAAGTTATTATCTATAAGTCACATCACAAAAAAATTAAATTGCTCGGTATTAGTGCATCCCACATTTTGTATCTTACAGGACATCCGGACGGGAGCGATTATTGGGCGTGGCACTGAACGTCAAGGATTGTATTATGTGGAAGAAGTGACTCAACATGGGACTATGATGCTTGCTCACGGGACTAATGATAGAGAGGTTTGGTTATGGCATAGAAGATTAGGACATCCATCCACTGGTTATTTAAATCTCTTATTTCCAAAGTTATTTCCATCTAATAAAATGTTAAATTATGAAACTTGTGTTTTAGCCAAAAGTCATAGACATACTTACAAACCAAATAACACAAGAGTTGACTCACCTTTCTCCCTCGTTCACTCGGACGTTTGGGGGCCGGCAGAAGTTGTCAGAGGTCAAAACTTTAGCTTCTTCATTCTTTTTGTGGATGATTGCACCCGTATGACATGGATCTATTTTCTAAAGCACAAATCCGAAGTTTTTGATAAATTTATTATGTTTTATACCATGATAAACTCAATTTAAAACCAACATCCAAACCTTTCGAATTGATAATGGGGGGGAATTTTTAAATACTCAAATGAAACTTTTTTGTCAAACCAAAGGCATAATACACCAAACATAATGCCCACATACGCCTGAACAAAATAGTGTAGTCGAGCAAAAAACCGACTTCTCTTAGAAATGACACGGGCCCTCATAATTGAATCCCAAGTTTCTAAGTTTTTTTGGCCTGAGGCCCTCTCAACTGCCACTTATCTTATCAATCATCTTCCTACCAAAGCCCTCAACTTAAAAACACCAAGCCAAGTTCTATCAGAATTTACTAAACTCCCACCACCTCTTACATTACAACCACGAATCTTTGGATGTTCTGTTTTTGTCCACATACCAAAAGTTAACCAAACCAAACTCGACCCATGTGCTAAGAATATGTATTTGTAGGCTATGGTGTTAACCAAAAGGGCTATCGATGTTATAATCCAAAGAAACGTCATATGCACACTACCATGAACTGTGACTTTCTAGAAACCAAATTCTTTTATACCTCTCAACACAATGGTGAGAGGGAGAAAAACCATTGATGACACATTAAGTTGGATGAAATGGGTTCCCTCTGTGGAAGAAGTTAATCACAGTACCTAAGACGAGTCACATACTTCCCAACAATCCGATAGATCAACAAAAAGTGCTACAAACCAAGATCCTCCTACGTCGGTGTCCGAGATAAGAAATTTTCAAACACAGCAGGATACTCAAGGTACGGGGCCTCATGAAGGTCAAAATATTAATATTCCTGATAATATGTCTGATAATCAAAATACTAACGTTTTTGATATTCCTGAGGTAGAAATAAAACAGGAAACATGTGAGGAACCTATACAAGAAGAAACAACCGAGAAATACACTCTCCCTCCAAGAGTGAATAGAGGAGTTCCACCAAAACGATACTCCCCAGAAAAGACAAGTGGATCTTCTAGATATCCCATGGCAAACATAGCTAGAGGGAATTTATCTAGAGAGGCTTTGTTACTTCCATAACAAAGTTTAAACTGAAAATATCATTTTAAATGCCTCCATTTCAACTTCCATAACAAAGCTTTGTTACTTCCTTATATACTGAAAATATCCCAAACTCAACAGAAGAAGCCATAAAATTAAACAACTGGAAGCGTGCTATGGAAGTTGAAATGGAGGCATTAATAAAAAATAACACGTGGGAAAAATATGCTCTTCCACCAGGAAAGAAACCAGTGAGATGCCGGTGGGTCTTCACAATAAAACATAAACCAGATGGTACCATTGAGAGATATAAAGCACGTTTAGTGGCAAAAGGGTATACTCAGACATATGGAATTGACTACTCAGAAACCTTCTCCCCAGTAGTAAAGATGGACACAATCAGGGTTCTCTTCTCAATTGCTGCAAATGAAGAATGGCCTCTTCACCAATTTGATGTTAAGAATGCCTTCCTACAAGGGGAATTAGAAGAAGAGGTGTATATGAATGCTCCACCTAGATTTGCAAGAACTTCAACACCCAAGAAGTATGTCTACTGAAAAAATCATTGTACGGCTCAAGCAATCTCCTCGAGCGTGGTTTGGAAGATTCACCCTTGCAATAAGATGATATGGATTTCAACAAAGCAACTTTGATCATACTCTATTCCTCAAAAGAGAGGTAAACTTATAACTTGTTTAATTATATATGTTGATGACATGATTGTTACAGGAAATGACAATGAAGAGATGAAGAAAATAAAGCAAATTTATTCAAAGAATTCGAAATGAAGGATTTGGGAAGACTTAAGTACTTTCTTGGAATTGAGGTACTAAGGTCTAGGAAAGGAATCTTCATATGTCAGAAGAAATATATGCTTGGCCTCCAAGCTGAGACAGGGATGAACGATTGCAAACCAGCGGACACACCAATGATTGCAAACCATAAACTTTGTATGACAAAAGGGGCGGAGTTAGTAGATAAAGAACGATACCAACGTTTAGTAGGAAAGCTAATATATCTCTCTCATACACGACCTGACATTGCATACGCAGTTGGGGTGGTCAGCCAGTTTATGCACCAACCTCAAAAGGACCACATGGAAGCAATATGGAGGATCTTAAGATATCTCAAAGGAACAGCAGGGCATGGAGTTCTTTTTAAAACAAAATAAGCATCTCAATATTCAAGTATATACAGACGCAGATTGGGCAGGAGATAAAGGAGATCGAAGATCAACATTAGGATACTTTACCCTCGTCGGTGGAAATCTTGTTACTTGGAGAAGCAAAAAACAAAAAGTAGTATCACTATCAAGCGCCGAAGCAGAAATTAGAGGAATCGCCCGAGGACTAGCAGAACTTCTATGGATACGTAAACTTTTGACAGAGATCGGTTTCTCTCAAACTGAAGCTAGTAAGATCGTATGTAACAACAAAGCAACAATACAAATCTCTGAGGATCCTGGTCAACACAATCGGACGAAACATGTAGAAGTTGATAGACATTTTATCAAAGAAAAAATTGAAGCGGGAATAATAGAGTTACCGTTTGTTCAATCAGAAGACCAGTTAGCAGACATATTAACGAAACCAGTCAACGAGAGAATTTTTAACTACTGTCTTAACAAGTTGGCCATTGGAAACCCCACTACTCAACTTGAGGGGGAGTGTTAGAAAAAATGGAATAATAAAAGGTATAAATCAAAGAATAAATTAAAGAATGTTAAGGATCAGCTCACATCATTTCCTCTTTTGCATTATTTGACAGCTTGTTCTAAAAAGACCTGCTAGCATAATGCCAGCAAAAAATAGTTACTAGGTTTCCTTGATTAAAACCTTGTACTCTTGTATAAATGTTTTGTTCTTGTTCATTATAAAACATAACAGAAAATAATATTTTTATACTAGAAAAGATATACATCATTTATGATTTCATTATAACCATTCATACATATTGCATAACTTCATATATCTCCCTGTTATATAAAACTTACCAGATTAATTTATGATTTTTGGTTAGTTGAATGAAAGTTTTCAGTTTTAATTTCTCCTCACCAATCAAACATGACTTTGGATCGAATTTATTTTCATTACAATTCCAGTTTCAAGTCTTGTAAATTCTGCAAAGCAAACACTACTTAATACAACTTCAAGTCTTGCGAAACTCTATGAGAATGTTCAAACCCGCCACACGCTAATTGTTTCATGATACCAACTTCGATATACTTTCAGACAAAAACTATACCATTGATATTAATAAGGAGGTAATATGAAATACATTGATTTTGATTCTAACATACAGTTAGAAAGAATGACACTTTTTTGGATCAAACACTCACAAGCACACCTTTTTAGTACACGTTTTGTAACAACATGAAACCACATTACATTCTTAATTGCCTATTTTGCATCTGTTGTTTACTATTCAAATCAACCACACAATTTTTACTTTTAACCGAAGAACAACCGAAAACTGTTCGAAATCATACGCGGTTGGGAGTGTTCTCGGGTGGCGTAGGAGCCGACGCCACCTTCCCACCGCGCTCCGAGCGGCTGTTCTCAGCGAACTTGAGACTCGCTTGGTGCATCCCTTTCTGCTTCTCCTCCTCGTTCCACTCGGAAACATAATAATGCTCTTCGCTACCTTTACAATGTCTTGACTAGGAGGAAAAAACATGCTCCCCCATTGCGGAAAATGGACAAAACTCACCGAATCGTACAGCATATGATCATAATCCCCATGTATGTCAACCCATGCTCCGTCGAAAAAGATGCATTCGCGAAGAATATCAATTGGGTTAGCCCTGATCCGAAGTTCCCACCCGCACCTGTCATTCCTGATATGATACCAAGCGATCGTCGCGATATGAATGGGATGATGCCGAATGTGGCTCCGCATGCGGCCTGTGCCCCGATGGAGAAGAGCATCATAAAAGTGATGGCTAGTGCCAAGGAATCGACTAAGCCGAGGCACACGCAGCAGACGCCACCTGCGGTTTGAAGGAGCCAGAGGTTCCAGAGACGGCCTCGCATCCCGAACCGTTTAGCCATGTAGTCCGATGTGAACCCTCCGAAGGGACGAGCTAGAAGGTTAGCCATCCCGAAGCAAGCAGCAATGATTCCCGCAAGGTGAAGCTTTAGGTCGAATCTACAATATAATATTATAAACAACACAAATTAACACAAGTTAAATCTATCCTTTTAACAAACATGAAATATCTATAATATCTATCTTAGAATGCATTTCAGCTGGTATTAAATATCTATAACATTATATTGACTATTTCATAAATCACCATAGGTCTATCTAAAACGTCTTAACTTTTTAATGAGTAAAAAGATATACCTATCATAAAAGTATTCCGCAATGACGTTATCAATTGTTAGCTCGACACCCATCGAGTAACCATAGAGAAGAACAAAGATCCATGTCCGATAGTTTGTCACAGCATACCATAAAACCTAAACAAAACACGTACAAAATATAAATTAGACATAAACTTATGCTACAATATTTTGATCACCTTAATATATATAACTTAATTAGCATATATATAGTAAAAATGCTCACCTTGCCAAATTTATCTTTGGCAACATCACCCTTCTTCTGAAGGCTCCAAGGTTACCATCAGCAAATCTTGGCCAAGAGTCAGCACCAATATCCCCATAATCACATGAAGCCACCCCGGCACGAAGAACGCGATCCGCCACGCGGTGAACGGGGTCGCACCCCCTTCTTGATGATCTCAAACAACACCGGCATAAGCAGCTGCGTCGCGCCCCCGCCCATGTTCCCCCACCCCGCTGCGGTCCCGTTCACCAGCCCGATAATCTTCCCATTAAACATAGTACTCATCCAGTACTGACACGACACAAAAGTAGCCAACGAGAACCCGATCATGAACCGGACCGCTATGTACCCGCTAGCGTCGCTTATAAACGACATGCAAAAGACCGTGGGTGCGGTCAGCATGATCAGGAACGCGCACCCGTAGCGCGGTCCCAACAAGTCACAGACCGCACCCATGGCCAGCCTGGAGAAAATGCTGCCGGAAACAGAAGCCACACCCGCGTTCCCGATGTCGAGCTTGTTCAGGTTGAGGTTGTCGCGGATGATGGGGACGAGGGGGGCCGCGGCGAAGGTGGAGACGAAGGTGGTGAAGAAAGATATCCAAGAGAGGTGAAAGGTTCTCATGTGAGGGTTTGCAAATGACAAGAGTTTGAACGTTGTTGCTTTGTGTTCCGAGTCCACGGGTAAGTCGAACTTCGCGGTGCGGTCCGTCTGCACCACCGAGACGCGACCGAGAAGGCCATCACCGCCTCGCGGCCCGTGACCCCGTGCATCGAGCTTCCCGGAGAACCTTCGATCTCAGGCATTGTTACCCGAAGTGTTTCAACTTTGATATCTCTGCGGTTAAAGTGTTTTTAGTTGTTGTTATGGATGATATGCATGTTGGTGTGGTCACGATTACGTGTTTATATAGGCGTTGTTTAGTGTTTATTAATGCAAGTAGCAGTAGATGGTATGTTGAGATTGTTTTGGATATTTGTAAATATGTTTAAAAGGGTTGACAAACGAAAGGGTTAAAATTGGTAGCTCGTGGACATTCTCAAAAGGCTGTAGATACTCTTTTTAAGGAATCCCTTTGCCGCATAGGATTAATATAATGTGTATTTGGGCTTATCAGATCATCCAAAAGATATTTACAACAAATTAACAGTAGGATATATAAGAAGATACGACATTAGCTATATGCCTTTTGACTTCGGGTACAACTATATATGTGGGTTTTATAATCCCTAATTGCATGCTAGAATATGCAAATTAAATTGTTATGAATCACCTTATTCTATATACTAGAATTTATTTATGAAACCGTATATAAAACAAGCCAAAGATCTTCGTTGTACTGTACGGGAAGTGAACGAAGTGTGTTTCAATCGACGTTTAGTAGTTATAACTATGGATATATAGCTAGCCACTAATATTAGTGTTTAGCATATTCAAATTTCAAACACTAGTAACATAAACAACAACTGGCCGGTTACCGCTAAGTGTGATTAGTTTATAACTTGTCTTTTACAAATTAACTTAAAACTCAAAGGGATCATTTTTTTCATTACTATTTTTACAACCAATCAAGTTTGTTACTTTGCAATATTATTTTCCAATACGATTGTTAATTCAAAGTTGCTTTTATAATTAACTTAAAGCATGCAATTGAATTGTAATTACAATTTTCATAGATTTCTTGTAAAGATGATTTTATTTACCCATACTAGTATGGTGAGCTAATACTCAATTTTAACCTTTTTTAGTATACCATGACAATCTACATCAAAATAGCACAGTTATTGGAGAATTAGTTGGCAAAGTGTTTTTAGTTCACTAATTTAGTTTTGTTCGTTTATTTGTTCTATTTATTCAATATGTCCTACTTAGGTGTGTTTACTTATGCAAGTGATTGAATTACACAAGCATTCTAGGTTTTCAAGAAAATAAACTAATGAAAAAAACATCAAAAAAGAAAGAAACAAAGAAATATTATTTATTTTTATTTATTTGTTCGTCTTTACCCTAAGTATTCTAGTTGTTTGTGTAAGGTAATTTCTTTGCAGGCTTTGTAAATTATGGATTGGGATTGGGATGATGATGATCCATGTTTATGTTCTTGGGAGCCAATTCTAATGGTCTTTGAACGTCTCGTGTTCCAGAAGATATAAAAAGCATATAAGGAATCTGAAAGTGATATATCTAAAAGACAATGATAAATAATGGCAAATTATGAGGACCATGAAGATACACATTCATCTTATTCATACTATGAGTCACTCAATCAGAGCTCAAAGATATTAAGGTCAAGATTATTCAGGACAAGATTAGGATCATGATATATCAAGGATATCATCAGTCTAGAAGGAATGATTATTCAGGACAAGATTAGGATCACAACATATATGAACTGGAGATAGAACATAGCTTAAGTTACAAAGAAGAGAATAACAATTAGGGCTACGACTATATATCCTCATCTTACATACGAGTATCCTCAAGAATATACTCAAGGTAAGTGCAACTAGAGAAATTATAACCAAAAGACCTATTATCAATCCTCAACTTAGCAATCAAGGATAGTCAAAATGCTTATCCATTTGAAGTTATCTAGAAATATTAAAAGAAATCACGCATGTCCCAAATTCAGCAAGAGCTGGTGAACCTTGTTAGTAAAATTAAAATCGTATAAACTTGTTAGATTAGGAGTATGATAAATTATGGAATGAATAACGAATTCGTTGAACATTCAGGCATTGAATGGTTTTGGGCAAAACAAATCTGAATATCTTCACAAGTTGGAAAATAGGTTGTGGGGAATAATACCACACTGATCATTTGGTTCAATTGTTGAAGAATTTCTTTATGAGTTGATTATTGCATTAGGCATCAATAATGATGAAAAGGAAGAGGTTACACTTCTTCTGAAGCACGAAAAAAAGTTGTTTGAATCCAATTAAACACATGAAACCTCTTGATGAAGCAGGAATCAAGGTAATTAAAGTGTATCTAGACCTTCATAATTTATTTGTTACTTCAACCAACAAAGTTGGGAAATTGGGTTTAACGGCAAATAAAAAGAAGGTGACATTGCAAGACATTAGATAAATCATCATGAAATGACTTCAAAACAACTACTTAATTTACAAGCCACTCATCAAAAAGCAATCATGGGCATGGTGTGTCAACTATCAGGCGCATGCAATAAACTCGATAGGGAAATTCTCACTTCAACTACCATGAGCATAATATCATGTATGGTCTGGCTAAATGACTAAAATTTAGCGTTATCTGGGAATCAACCCGAGGTTTGCTCATTATGGTGTGCGTCATACCACATAAGGCCAATACCCAAGTATGGGGAAGTTTCGAACAATTATTGTTTGTATGAAAGCATCTTTGGGGCACTTTATTAGCCTCACCCATTTGATGGGTGAACACATTTGCCGATCGGGACTATATCAAACGATGTGTACTTTTTGTACTTATTTCATTGTTATGATCGGGATGGTGTGATGTTTGTGTTATGTTATGTTTGTGAATGTGGTATCTAATTACTCAAGGTCTCATGGTTATAATGGAAATGAAAATGGGAATGTCAAATGAAAAGCCTCATATATTGGAGAAATTGTATCCTAAGTGTGAGATGAAGAACCCTAGCAGACCTATAACATTTGGAAAATGGAAATATGGAAAAAATTTAAAATGTTTTGAATAATTTTTCTTTCATTTAATATTATGATATTGGTATAAGTCATTGGTTAAGGTCATATTCTCTAAGTTATGGATAAAGTTTTTGTAGAAAGTAGTTTTTAAAAAATATCTATGAATGCCTTGATAGGGTTAACATGCTTTTAGTAGAATTAACATATGATTACATCGGCAACCTTACTTCCTACTTGGTAAGGATTGAAGCCTAAAGCTACTTAACACTCAATTATATGCTTTCATGTGTTTAAGAGTAGGTCATATGTGACTTCTGTTGTATAACTTGTGATATTATATGCACACCGAGACTATAGACTAGATATTTACACATAAAAGACGAATGTAGTTATCACCATTTAATTATCATCACCCAATTAAGCCCTTAATAGCCATGTTGAACCTTAAATAAATTTATGCTAAACCTAATAAAGAAAACCAAAGTTGTGAGTTGATTATAGATCGTGGTGACATCCAAAGTAGAAAAATATATAAAGTTCTTTAAAAAAAGAGAGAGAAAAAAGGAAAAAAGATGAAAATAAAAAAGTATTAAAATTGTTTAAGAATGGATCAAAAGGTACTTAAGTTTGTTTGCTTTTATGTAATAAGAATTGTTAAACAGTTTGATATACATTTTTCTTTATAGTCACTTGAAAAAGCCAAACTTTCTTACCTTTACCCGAGCCTAAAACCTATAAGTCATTTTGAATGTTTAATGTTTATGTAATGTGGTGGAAGTATGATTGTTACACAAGCTTTTGTTAATAGGGTTGTATACATGATCATTGACTCATTACACCGGTATATTTTTTACTAGTCCAGATATATAATCAAAGGTATATTTTTTACTAGTCCAGATATATAATCAAAAGACGTAAACCATTATGAGTGGTGTGTACATGTAAATAAAACCAGATGCCCATTAGATCTAGTTAGGAAAATTCTTATTTTACTTAAATATATTTTTGACTTGTTAGAATATAAATCTATTTAACGAAGTATGTCTTGTGAATAGGGTATGGCCTTAAAACTTAATTGGGAGTTGGAATAAATAAGTGGGATTGTTTGATTCAAGGTTTTAAAGGTCTGCATGATAGCATTGCTTGGGACAATCGAAACTCAAAAGTGGGGATGTGATGTTTTAACGTTTATCTATGTATTAATAAATTTAATTTATCTACATGGTTATCAACATGAAACATAGTTACTTTGAGGTTGAATTGAATTACAGTTTATGGAGTTAAAAGGGTTGTAATTTAGATGTTTTCTAGGAGTTATAATGGAAGCCCAAAGCTCATGTTAGGAACAAGACTTGGGAAGAAGCAAAGAAACAAGACCATTTATTGAAGGACATAAATTGTGTCCCTTGAGGATGTAATTTACATGGGGTAGGATGCATTTGAAGAAAGGACACATTGATGGACATGTAATTGTAGCAAATATTGAGTTTTCAGGGGTGAAATAAATTACGTCTTTTTACGTTCTATGCTATCAGAATATGAAAATTTAAGATTTTATGACCTATTTGTTGCAGTAAATTGGGTTTACAAATTACTTCTTTCAAAAGCCGTTTTGACCTTACAAGTGATGATTTTAAGAGTAGAAATCACCCACCGATCCATTTTTCTTCATGCAATTAACTCTTAGAACAACCGATTTTGATTTCGTGACAACCATGAACGGCTAAACCATTTATGATTTTCTCTGGTATAAGGTTTGTGTTTATAATAATTGCTTAACATTAGTTGTACTTAGTTTGATTTGGAGTTTTGATTGGCATGTTAAGCTATATGACTTCATTTATTGGTTGATATCTCCAAACATTTTGAGTTTGTTTTGAATGTTAGACAAAGTCTAATCAGCTTTTTGTTTCTTTACATCATGAATATCATAAAGTTGGGTCTAGTTAGCAAGTTGAAATATGTTGTTTATGAATAGGTTAGTTTTTAACTCGTTCTATCTCTATTATTGAAATCAATCAAACCAATATAATCATGTATGAGTGATTATTTGCTAAATGTTATTAATTTACAACTTGAGGTTTACAAACCTAAAACTCGAAGTGGATCATTCTTCTTATTATTGTTTTTTCAACCTATAATGTTTATTCTTTTGCAATATTATTTTCCAGTTTGATTGTTAATTCAAAGTTTTTTTCATAACTAGGTTAAAGCAAATGAACAACACTTACACTTTTCATAGATTTCTCATGGATACAATCATACATATCAATACTATAATAGGTGAGCTAAAAGCTAATATTAACTTGTTTTTAGTAGACTATGGTGCTGTTTGTTTTTTCTGTATGAAAATATCTGCAGTCTGCGGACCACATCTGCAGACATCTGCAGAAGAAGAGGTGGACCAAACGTGTGCAGTCTGCAATAAAAAGACTGTTTGTTTTAACATCTGCAGTCTCCATTTGCTGCTATTGATTTGGTTCATCGGAGCAACGGCGACGGTGGTGGTGGTGGTGGGGAATTGGTTCACCGGAGCAACGTCATGATGGCGCAAAATCCTCCACTGGTGTTTAACATCACGTTATTAACATTTACTGCTGTTGATTTGGGTGAAGATTCTTTGAGGCAAAACGTCGAACAATTGGTGGACGGTGGTTTCCGAGGGTTATGTAGCGGTTTCCGGCGGTCGTTTCTGTGGTCAGGGCGGCACCGTTCGCCGGAGTTTCACTGGCTCCGATTGGATCTCCGGCGACATTTGCAGACATGGTGGCGCAACCATCGTTATCAGCCAGATGTGATGTCGAATTTGGTGAATGTTGTCAAGATTTTGAAGACTAATGATAATGATAATGAAAGTGGTTTGAAGACTTGTGCTGTACGGTGGGGACCGAAGGTGGCTACGGTGGCGACGGTGGCGAAGCTCGCCGGTAAGAAATGGGGAGTGGGGGCGGTGGGTATAGTGGGGAAGATGTGGTTTAAGGTTGAAATGAAAGAAGAAATGGTTGTGGAGAGTTCAGAAGAGGTTGTAAAGATTTCAGAAGATTTTGTTCCACATCTTCTCCGTGCAGACGTCAGGAACGTCTTCCAGAAAACAAACACTCTGCGAAGTAAAAACCTCTTCCCGCGTTTGCGTGCGCGCAGATAAAGAGGTGGGAAATAGGTTTTTTCAAAAAACAAAACCCCCTATGACAATCTATATCATGTATATTATTTATGTTATTCAAACTCTTTTATATCTAGTCTCAGCCCGCTATCTATAAACTTTATGTTCTTGCCACACACACACATATATATACTTTGTGATATATATATATATATTATATATATATATATATTATATATATATATATAATATAATGAATCAGTTTTCCCTGTGTCGTTTCTATATGGTTTATGATATAAACAAAATTATTTCATTGATGGTTAAGTTTTATCACCACCTTACAGGTATTGTTGTTCACGAGTCGAGCCGAACCGAGCGGACCTTTGCTTGTGTTTGGCTCGTTTCCAAACCAAACCGAATCGATCGGCTCATTTACAACCGAGCGCAAAATCGAACGAGCATTTTTTGAGCGCTAAATTTCGAGCGAGCGCAAATGAACAACGGGCAATTTATACAACCCAACTATCTTGTGTATCATACGATTTATACTACAGCGAATGAGGTTTAATGACTTAAAAATCAACCACATTTCATTTTCATAATATTTTCATGGATGACAATATGTTGTTGTTGACGATGAAGCTACGGCTATAGTCAATAAGCCGATGACATATTTTAGATCACAACGACGGTGAAAGCGGGATATGATCGAACAAATATCTCTTAACGGCTTATGATTTCACTTTTATGTTTAACGTAAAAAATTTTATTAGGTTGATTGATCTAGTATGTATAAGTATAATTATATATTGTATATAATGGGTTCTACTAGAGTGCTACGTATAAACTATATATACATTTTAATTCGATCCGAACCGAACTGAGTAGACCTTTGCTCGTGATTGGCTCGTTACAAAAAATATAAGCTGATTGGTTGGTTTACAACCGAGTAAAAATTCGAACGAGTATGTTTCGAGAAAATTCTGAACTAACGTTGAATGAGCGTCGCGATTTGAATAGCCTTCGAGCGTCGCGATTTGAATAGCCTTCGAGCGTCCAACGCTTGAAGTAACTTACAATAGCATGAAAGTTGAACAGCAACTAATTATTTTTGTTTATTTATTTCGATAAATCAAATTAGACTTGGTATTTGGCGGTTAGAGTTTGTGGGGTCTAGTATCTTTTAGTATTTGTTGACTGCATATTCCCGTTTTGAACACTATTTAATTCTTTTACGTTTTATAGCATTCACAATTTGTTTATTAAAATAATATGAGTATAGTCCTTATATTATATGATGTGGTTATAAATGATTGTAAGTGAATAATATGATAAATTTACTGTTCAATTTGTATTTTTAGAAATTACTATTCAAAACTCTATAATATTTTTAATATATTTTAAGTGGTTGTAAGTAAGGAGAAAAAAAAAGTAATGATAAAATAGAGAAAAAAAAAAGAAAAAATAATAATTTATAGTGTAATTATATAAATAAAGATAAGGAATGGGTTGTGAATGCTCTTAGTTAATAGAATTCTTAATTCAATTTTTGTGTTGATACGGATTTATTGTTCAAACATGTAGTTAGAAGAATATGGAACTTTTTATAGCAAACACTCATAAGCACGCTTTTTTAATATAAGTACATGTTTGTTTTGTAACAAGACATATAACCCCTTGTTAGGTACTAGGGCACTTGGGATATTGCTAGATCAAATGAAACTAAACAGTTGCATTGCCTGCCTATTTTGCATCTGTTGTTTACTATTCAAATCAACCACACAATTTTTACTTTTAACCGAAGAACAACCGAAAACTGTTCGAAATCATACGCGGTTGGGAGTGTTCTCGGGTGGCGTAGGAGCCGACGCCACCTTCCCACCGCGCTCCGAGCGGCTGTTCTCAGCGAACTTGAGACTCGCTTGGTGCATCCCTTTCTGCTTCTCCTCCTCGTTCCACTCGGAAACATAATAATGCTCTTCGCTACCTTTAACAATGTCTTGACTAGGAGGAAAAAACATGCTCCCCCATTGCGGAAAATGGACAAAACTCACCGGAATCGTACAGCATATGATCATAATCCCCATGTATGTCAACCATGCTCCGTCGAAAAAGATGCATTCGCGAAGAATATCAATTGGGTTAGCCCTGATCCGAAGTTCCCACCCGCACCTGTCATTCCTGATATGATACCAAGCGATCGTCGCGATATGAATGGGATGATGCCGAATGTGGCTCCGCATGCGGCCTGTGCCCCGATGGAGAAGAGCATCATAAAAGTGATGGCTAGTGCCAAGGAATCGACTAAGCCGAGGCACACGCAGCAGACGCCACCTGCGGTTTGAAGGAGCCAGAGGTTCCAGAGACGGCCTCGCATCCCGAACCGTTTAGCCATGTAG